>VXAZ01003903.1:439448-474939 GCA_013399875.1 Gymnorhina tibicen
CGATGGCAGCGTCCTCTCCCGCCGCCGCCGTGGGCTCGGAGCTGCCGCCGGAGCCGGGCGGCAGCCGGGGCCCTGGCGAGGGAGCGGACGAAGAGCGGGAGCTGCTGCTGGCGCGGCTAGTGCCCGCGAGCCGCCTGAAGGAGGCGGTGGGCGCGTCCCTGGCGTCGCTGTGCCTCGGCCCCCTCGGCGGAGCCCAGCGCCTCGGAACCCTCGTGGACTGCCTGGTGCTGAACTACCGCCTGCGGCAGGGGCCGGGCAGGGGCCGGGAGCGCGGAACCGAGGGGCCGCTGCGCTGCTGCGGCTGCGGGAGGTTCCTGGGCGAGCCGGTGACCGTCCCGTGCGGGCACACCTACTGCCGCCGCTGCCTCCGCAGGGAGCTGCGGGCCCGCTGCCGCCGCTGCCGGGACTGGCTGCTGCCGGCGGGGGGCACCAGCACGGCCGCGGCCCCGCTGCGCACCAGCGTCGTCCTCAACCGACTGGCGGAGAAGTGGTTCCCGGGCGAGTGCGAGAGGGCGAGGGCCGGGACACGGCTGGAGGAGCTGCTGGCCCAGGGCCGCTTCCGAGAGGCGCTGGGCGCCGCCAGCCAGGCTCTGCGAGCAGGTAAGGCTGGGGGGAGCGCTCCCTTCCTCCGCCCGTGCCGCCCGCCGGAGCCGCGCCGTCCCCGCCGCTGCCGCCCATGTCCCGGCGGGACCGGGACGGGCTAGTAGCCCGGGACGGCGGGCTCGAGGGACTGGGGGTGTGGTGGAGTAGGTAGATGTGCCCTTATCCCCTAGTGCGGGACCGTCAGCGATCGACACGGGCCGGTGAAGAGCGTCCGAAGTTTCCTCGAGTGTGAAGGGATTCGAGGAACCGCTCCATTGGGAGAGCGGAGTGGAGGGGACGTGCAGCTGCCCGGCCCTTGGTTGCGCGGCCAGCCTGGTAGTGGGGTACACTCTCTTCTGCTTACTCCAGAGGTGTGGGGGAACGTCCCACATGGGCTCCGTCGTGTTTCCCCCCGCACGCTTCTGTGGAACTTGTTTACAGAGGAGTTTGTGGGCTCTGCTTCGTTTTGTGTTTGGTAATCTCAGTGCGCGGGCAAAGAGAAATTCCGTTGGTGTATTTAACCTTGTTTCCTGAGAGAGAGACCTATTTTCAGTCTTAAGTGTCACCAAGACAATTCCCAGCAGGCCGGGCCCAGTTGCATAAGCAGACAGGCACGGAGGGGGACAGGTTGTGTAATGGCAGTGACATCATAGGTGGGTGTGGTTGGAGTTTTATATAGTGTTGGAGAGGGTGCAAAGAGGGGAGGTAGAGGCACGCTTTTAGGCTATCATATATCCTTCGCAATATGTGTGTCTGGCTGGTACCATGGACTCTTAAGATACACTCAGTTTTTCAAAGTTTACTCTTTGTAGAGGGAGTCAAATTTGTGTGGTTGATATATCTAAATGGATCCAGTGACAGCTTCCTTTGTTATTTTAATTTGACTATGAATTTTAACACCTGGTGACATGGGAGGTTCTGTTATGGTTTATACCAGGATTTTTTTTTTCTGTTCGGTAATTTAGGAATTAATATTTTTACAGATTAGGTCTATTACATTTATACAGTTGTCTGCAATGGAGGAAAAAAACCAGAAGCTTGTATAAGTCTAATCCTTCCAATCTGTTCTGGGGAGATACATTAGGTCTAGTTCCAGAATAAACTGTTCTCAGTGTAGGTGAGATTAAATCGAAGATCTATTTTCTATGCTTTTTGGCAACCTAATTTTAAGGGGTTCAGTTTTGGCTATCAATTCTACTTTATCTTCCACTTTATTTCCAAAGTGTAGGATATAGGATGCATTTTAGATCTTGAAACTATAAGATGCAGACTTCTTCTCGTAGTACAGCATTGATTCATACAGGTCACAAAGAAATCTCGGTAGCTTTCAGGGTAAAACTGATGAATCCAATACTAATCACAAATGTTTACAGGGCTCCTGTCTCATGTTTCAAAACTGCTTTGAAAGAATAAAAGAGTAAATTAATTACAGTTTTTGTTAATCTTTCTTTTATGGGTTTAGGAATATTATTTAGATATTTATGGGGAAAAAATTTTGATTCTTTTTAATGTGAATCTACATGTTCCATTTTGTCTTCAAAATGAGTTTAAAATTCGAGAATACTTACCAGCTGTGATGCTTATTCAAAATTTGATTATTCAAATTCAGTACAAGTGCTAGAAGCTCAGTTTAAGGTTCATTGTACAATTCTTTCCTGTGTCTCCAGTCCTGGAATTATCAATATTCCATATAATCTGGTAAAGATACTGAAGAACTTAATGAGTCAGAGTGCAGATGTACTTTAAATGTGAATTTAGAGCTGTGGATTCACAGCTACAAATTGAAGGTAATTCCAGGACACTAGATAACAAATTAATAGCTGCTGGTATACTTGCCATCTTCCTCCAGAACATGGATTTTGAAGACACTTAGAGATGGAAAAGATGTAGCATAAGAAATGTATTAATGTTTAAAATCATTCATGTTCTGCTTCATTGTTTCCTTACTACTGCTTCATCTGTTTCTTTTTAATGCACATAGTTAAAAAGTTGTGATAAACATAAATCTGATGTCCTAAATAAGGCATTGATGCTAAACATTTACTCAAGTGGCATATTTTTGTAACTTTCCTACATTTCTGAAACATTTGAAAGAAGTCATATTTGCCATGGTGCTAAAGTGACTTTCAAAAACCATAAGGAATGTTAACATTTCTGTAGTTAATATATTCATTGCAGGAATTGAATGGTTTAGTTAAAGGATGTCTATTGAATTAAAATACAAGTGCAGCTTGCCTTTCATCAAGTGTCCTGAAACACAGCACTGATGGGTTGAGTTTGGTCTGAATCTCACTCGTTCCTGCTGGAGTGGGCCTCAGGAGATCTGTTGAGCAATCAGTCTCCTGTTTAAAGCAGAACAAATACTGAGATCGGAGCAGTTTGCTTAAGGGTTTGTACAACTTGATCATGAAAACCTACAGGCTAAAGATTCCACAGTCTCTCTGGGCAACCTGCTCAAAGGTTAATTATCCTCATAGTGAAAAATCTTCTTATTTCAAGTCTTAAATGCCCTTGTTTTAGTTTATAATCACTATCTCTTTTGGTTTTTCACTGCGTACTTCAATAAAGAGTCTTCTAGGTAATCCACTTTTGGATTCTGAAAAGCTGTTGTGTTCTCCCAGTGCTTTTAGGAATTTTTTTCTGCTAAACAAGCCCAGTTCTCTCAGCACCTTCTTACAGGTTGTGTGTTCCAACTCTGATTATTAGGGTGACCCTGTAGTACTGTGTTAATAAATACTGTGTCCTGAAGTATTTCTACATAGTGTTTTTGAAGTGCACGTCTGTTATTTTGAAGAATTTGGTATATTAAGAACCGTATAAAAAGCATGCAGGATCAGATCAGAGGTAGTCCATTTATTGGTATGTTTATACTGACAGTAAGAGCAGGTGCTTTGGAAGTAATATAAAACTCAAGAATACGTATTGAAGCGGATTTTGTGTGTACATCTTTGCATGCTTTCCTATTAATGTAATAATGACAACTGATACACACAGCTCTATGCTGCAAGTACTTGGTGCCTTTTTTTATTAAAATCATTTGTCTTTGGGATGTTAGAAGTGAGTGATATCTGTATTTACAATATGTATGGTTGCTGAAATTGAAAGTTCAAAACCAAATTGTGTTTCTGCTCTGCTTTGGTCGAAAGATTCATAATTTTAGTTTGCATCCTCTCTTTAGCTGAAAAACAGTAAAATATATGCTGAAACATTGCAAAATTGTTTTTTAATGGTAACAAAGCCTAGAAATAGAATTGTGGCCTAAAATAATGGATATATACATTTAGATAGAAACAGAATTGTTTAGGTTGGAAAAGACCTCTCAGATCATTAAGTCCAACCGTTAGCGCAGCACTCCTGAGTCTACCACTAGACCATGTCCCTAAGTGCCATATCTATATATCTTTTAAATCCCTCCTGGGATGGTGACTCCACCACTGCTCTGGGCAGTCTGTTCCCATGTTTGACAATCCTTCTGGTGAAAAATTTTTTCCTGATACCCTTACTAAATCTTCCTTGACACTATTTCCTCTCATTATGCTGCTTGTTACCTGGGAGAAGAGACAGCCAACCCCCACCTGTCTACAGCCTCCTTTCAGGTAGTGGTAGAGAGTGATAAGGTCCCGCCTGAGACTTCTTTTCCCCAGGCTAAACCCATCCTCTCCTCTTCAGGCTTGTGCTCCAGACCTTTCACCAGCTCTGTTGTCCTTCCCTGGACTCACTCCAGCACCTCAGTGTCCTTCTTGTAGTGAGGGGCCCAAAACTGGACACAGGATTCAAGGCGTGGCCTCACCAGTGCTGACTACAGGGGGATGATCAGTGTCCTGGTCCTCCTCGCTGCACTAATCCTGATATAGGCGAGGATGTCTTTGGCCTTCTTAGCCACCTGGGCACACGCTGGCTTATGTTCAGCTGCTGTTGACCAGGATTCCCAGGTCTTCTGCCACTGGGCAGCTTTCCAGACACTTTTCCCCCAGCCTATAGCACTGCAGGGGGTTGTTGTGACCAAAGTGCAGGACCCGGCACCTGGCCTTGCTGAACCTCATACCAGTAGCCTTGACCCGTTGATCCCCCTGCAGAGGCATCCTGCCCTCCAGCAGATCAACACTCCCACCCAACTTGCTGTCATTTGTGAACTTACGGTGCACTCGATGCCCTTGTCCAGATCATGGATGAAGATATTAAAAGGACTGGCCGTGGTACTAAGCCTTGAGGAACACTACCAGTAATCATCTACCTTTGGTCTTCCGAATATTCAGATCCAATTTGTCATATCTATTGATCATTCAATGACAGTGTTTGTATGTTCAGCAGCAGAGTTGGGGTCTCAGCTAAACTTTGTTTTGTACTAGTTCAGTTGGAATCATGCATTTCTCTTGGAAGAAAAAAGTGGATAAAATGTCCACCTGCTGTAGACTTGAACTCACATTTTTATCTTCAAACTACCCGTCATTTTCCCCCTAGGAAAAAAGGCTCAGAGTTCCTCAGGTCATGTTCTGCAGTTGAAAGTCTGAAAAAGATGAGCTTCCTCTGATTCTATACAAATAGGCAGCTTATCAGAGAACAAAGACTTGCACTTACTGCTGCCTCTGAACAAAGGAGTTTGGTTTGCTACTAACTCTGTTGGACACCAAAGAGTCAAATACAACACGAAAAACTATCTGAAGAGTTTAATCTGAGCTCTCACCTTGCTAGGCTATAGCAGTCACAAAAGACAGCCACAGGAAATCAGGCTTCAGAGTTGTTCTGCTTGCAGAATTAGTGTTTGACTCAGACAAGGAGAGTTTCCCAGACTTTGGTTAAAACAAACATTTTATTATATCAAATATGAAAATGAAACAAACCAGGTTTGGCAGTATTTATATTTGAGGGGAAACTGTCAACTCAAAAGAAAGACAAATCAGGAGGACACTTTAGTTTCAGCTAAATGAATTATTCCCTGATTTTGTTAACCCTTTCTTTTCCATTAAGATCTTTTTACATGTAGCATTGTGAATCTAAAGACAAAGCAGCATGTTGCAATCTATGGGAACATTGGCCAGGATGCCTTGTCACCCCAGGACACCTTGTAGCTGTAGAACAGGCTAATGTTGGAAATTTATGAGAATTTATACTAGACATTTAGAATAAACTAAGACAGAATATTAAATTGAAATTATAGCCTCCCAAGAAAGCCTTTTTTGAAACAAAGAACTATATGATTTTAGTATTGTTAACAGTAAGATGAACCTTGGACTAGTTTATCTCATTCAGTGAAAACCAGGTATATTTTTAAAAACAATTAGGAGCAAAACAGTGTTCTGGCATTTTTTCTAAGCAGCAACTGCAATTAGTTGTGTTACAAAACCATAGTTTTAGTGGCATGGAGGTGGGTGTCCTTCCCATTTAAAGGCTGCTGTACTGGAAGTGCAAAATGTTTTATGTTGGACATGAGAACTTGTCCTTACTGAACACTTTCTGCTTTTTCCCCACTGTAGAAGTTCCACTACTACAACTCCTTACAACAGGGCTGCCAGCTGATGCTAAAACCTTTCTGGAACTTGCTATCTGTTTTTATCACATAGTGATAAAGCCTGGTTCTGGTACCTCCCAGATGGATGCCACTGTGCAGTGGCATCTACAGCCATAGTCAGAAGGGTTGGGCACTATAAAAACAAATTGCAGTCTGCAGAAAAACTTGGGTGTTTGAAAGCATTTGTAATACTTAGACTTTCAATACAAGTGTGGTAAATTCCCAGGTTTCTGTGGTTTTGATTGAATGTACTGTAAAGATAAAGTTTCCTTAGTCCTCAATTTTTTTTGTCCCAGCAGTAGTGAGCAGTGCTTTGTGAGCCTCTCTGTTCAATATTTGAAAATAAATTTTCTTGTTGCGGCAAGATACATTAGGATCCAAAATTTGTTCCTTAACGTACAAGACATAAACCAAGAATTACTGCCAATTTTATTATCCAAACACTAGGGAGTGAGGGAGAAGGTACTCCAGTAATTTTGGAAGTATTGTACAAAAAATTGTAATTATGACGTATCACTATGAAGCAAATCTAATTAAAAATTACAAAATTCTGATTTTTAAAAGATTTTACCTAATTTCTGTCTACAGATTCCAGTGACTTGATGCTAAGAATTTACAGAGCTGAGTCATATGTTGGCCTCCAAGAATATAAAACAGCCATAGAAGATCTAAATTTTGTTATTTCTAAAATGCCAAATTGGCCAGAGGTAAGTTGGTATGGACTCATCATTTTTCAATATTGTGTTTGTCTGTGAAATTAGTAAATTCCAAAATATGCTTGCATCAATTTAAGAACCTAAGTCAGCTACTTTAGATGTTATTTTTTAAGACATGCAAAATGCTAAAAGTCATCTTTAAAACAGTTAACTTGTATGAGACAGGCTCCTGATGAGTGTGGCAGGTTAGAGCTGGTTGACAAATATAATGAGAGTTGGAATAGTTCATGGTGATGTAACCTGTAAGAGCTGGGATTTGGGGCTCATTTTGTTTAGCTGTTATTTTTTAACGGAGGGACACTTTGCTGTTTTAACTTGGAAAGTTTATCTTCAAAAAGCCCAAATAAACTCAGCGGGAACTGAGCTTTGCAAATAGTACGGGCAGCTGGGGAGTCTGTGGTCTTCAGAATTCTGCATGTTGTAGCTCTGTCTAAACTCTGAACACAGAAGGAGCAGCAAGATCTTGTCACACAAGGGGAGATAACTGCAGTTGTCTTGGTTTCTCCTGTGTTCAGCAATTCTGTGGCTACTGCAAATTCATAAAGCCTCCTGCTTTTCACCTCTCAGTGTTGGTAGTACTGTCTACTTTTTCCTGTATGTTTGGAAAGAAGCATCATTTCTTTTAACTGAGCTTGGTTTGATGGATGGATTCCTGTAACAATCCTTACCTCAGCAGGAAAATAAATTCTCTGTAAGAGGAGGATTAGCAAACTTCCCTTCTTCAGAATTCATTGTAAAGGAAACTGCCCAAATCCATCAGAGGATCCGTGTCCTCATCTGACAGTCTTGTTGAACAGATGCTACTGTTCATACTGTCAGTCGTTCTGTAGAAACTGCACTCTGGGGTTTGGTGGAGTCTTTTTTTGAGGATTTTTCTTGTTTATTTGTTTTTTAAGTTTAGGTTTTGGCCCATTATCCAAATTCCTATATACAAAGAGATATTGTTGTTTTTAATTTTTTTTTTAATAACTGTTGGTTTGTCTAACTTTAACTATTTCTATTACTGCCACTGCAACTTTTAAAAGTTGAGATAAGTTCTCAGTTCCAATGTCATCTACTTTCAACTAAGTTCAGCAAAATCCAGTAGTCTTTCCTCCCCCTTTTTTTTCTTTCAAGGAAAACAATACACAGATTTTTTTTCTGAGCTGGTGTCTAGTGTTCAAGCATAAAATATAGTTGGAAGAAGCAATTAATTCCAAGAGACATTGTTTTGTTTTAAGAATATAAGTTGAGAGGTACGTAAAGGATGAACAGTTGTGTTCATCATATTTTTGTAGTCACCCTTCTCCTGAAGGCTGGAACCATAAGGCTTTTAACAAAAGAGAGGGCAAAAAACGTATCCTGTCAGCTGTTGTGTGAGGTTATGTAATAATTTGCATTTCCTGTCCCTCTTCTTCCTCTCCGAAGGCTCACAGAAGAGGGAAATTAAGGGCTGTGAATTCAAAACTAGTGAGGTTTTTAACCCTTTATTTAAAACTACACAAGTTAACTGGAAGAAGACTAACACCAGCCTATCCCATGACTCTTTCCAAACACTCTAGTGGATGTATGTTAGACAAGGGATATGGATCACGCACAATGTGCGCAGTTCAATTTGTTAGAGCTACATTCTTTCTGTCATGGTGGGTTGTAATTCTAGCACCGTTGCAATGCCTGTGAGATCAGTACTACAGTTGTACATATTCTCTACAAATGTCTTCATGGTATCTGTTTCTCAGGTCTACTTCCGGAAAGGAAAAGTGCTGCAAGACTCTGGCTTTGTAGGTGATGCCTTACAACTGTTTCTACAGTGCTTAGCCCTTGATGAGGACTTTCTTCCAGCCAAGCTAGAAGTAGAAAAGGTAATTTTATTTGTGAGACTAGATTCCTATCTCTGACTTGATTCCTTTATGAAACTCCCGTTATGATAGACTTTGAGTGTCTAAAAATCTTCATTACATACAGAGAATGTTCAGGTGGCAGATTCCTTTTAAGATATTTCTTAAATCACACTACGTTGAAGAGTTAGTCCCAATGTACACATTTTATATACATGTTTAAAAGTACATGTGCTTTTGAAGTTACTAAATGAATATGTAGAAAACTGGAAAACAGGCAGGAAGTGAAATTTTCCAAGTTGAAGCCCTCTGTGCCCAGAGCACATAATAATAAAAATTTACATTGAAAAAACTGCATAATACTGGATTGATAATGTTTAACTCTGTTTGACTTGTAGTAGAAAAGATTCCTAGATAAATTTCTTTTTTAGCAATGTAGGTACATAGGTTTCTGTTTGTTCTCAGATCTGCCGTCACACTCACTGCTTGAATCTTTATCTTTTCATGAGAATAACTTCATTTAGATTACCATCTTAGTTTTTGATATGTAGTTTCATAAAAAAGGTATGTCTAGATTCTTTTTTGTTGTTATTAACATTGAACTGTTTTTTCTAGATATTGTGTGATGTTTTGTCACCAGAGAAGCTAGGTGAAAGTCTGAAGGAATCTGCTTGGAATTCACCCCGTATTAGAAATAAACCTTTTATGCTTGGTTCTGAGGTGGCTGCATCTTACTGTAACTTACAGCTTTGTCCTCAGCAGGTAACAAAAACTCTACAATAACTTTGCTCTTTGACTGATGTGTAAACGTTAGATGTACTGATACCTTGATTTGTCACACTTACTTTCTGGTGTAAATACGGATTTTAGGTATTGGCTAAGTTGGAGGAAAAGAATGGTGGTTTGGGAGTAATTTATTTTCATTTGTAGTGTTAAAACTCCTCATTCTAGTGAACTAGAATGAGTAATAAATACAGTATTAGAAGGTACTGAAGTTTCATATTAGGGACTTCAAAATAAAGAGAAATATAAGTTTTCTCTTTTTTTTGAAGCAGATGAAATACAATTTTTGTTTTGTTTGAAGCAGATGAACATTTTTGAGTTGTTAATGCTAAGCAAATTTGAGTACTGTCTTGACTTAGAAGTTTCTCTAGTTAACTAATGGGTACCCACTAACTGTGGATATCAGTTTGGCTTATATATCTTTGCACAGTCATGTCTTACATACTTAGATTTGTGTTACTCTTAGAATACAGTTCAGTTCATCTTACTATTACAGAGTTTAGGAGGATCAGATGTACTGGAACCTATGAGTGGAGGCTTAAATCGTGCACAGTCTGCCCATGCTCTTAACTCAGCAAAAGACCTTGCCAAGGAAGATGGCTTAAAGAGAGTGTCTTCTGAACCCCTTCTCTCTGGCCAAGGAAAAGGTGCTTTGTTAAAAAGAAAGCTTTCCTTTTCAGAACAGGATACAGTTGTATGTGAAGATGGAAGAAACAAACACAAAAAGCAAGGAGGTAAACAATCACTTACTTTGAAATTAAAAGTATTTAGTGCCTTGTGCCTTTCTTTGAAGAAGTATTTTGTCCTGCTTTTCCTTAGAAAGTACAAAAAGGGACATGACACTGGCTTTTGGAACAATTCCAGGGGATTTGATTGATGCATCAGATTTTGAGTGCTCTCTATGTATGAGGTAAGATTTTGTCCTTGATTCAATATTTGTTACAGATGCTTGGCTGCATATCTGTTACATGTATAAGCTGAGGTACTTGTAAGTTGTTACGAGTTCTGATATCAGTCAATAATTTGCAGCTTTTCTCTATCCCTGTGCTTAAATGTGTATTTAACACACTTGCTACAGTGTTATATACTATAGGACTATTTTAATCAAGTTGCTTTTTTAGTTAAACTTGGCAGTGTTAACTGGTAACCATAAAAGGACAGGATCTTTTGTGATTAAGTGTTAGGGGTTCTTCAGTCAATAAAAATTATTTTGGGAAGTCTAATGCTTAGAAGTATAGCCTGTGAACCTTGTGTTCGTCTGGGAGACATAGATGCTTCAGAATGTTAGTCTACTTAAATGTAGCTGATGATGTATTTGAAAACTCTTACTGAATTGTCTATAGATTTTTGGAATAAATACCATAAAACATATGGTGTATACTAAACTATTCATAGTTACGTTATTAATATGTAATACTGCTGTTAAAACAACCCAGTTTCTCAAAGAATCACCTAATTTTGTATTGTGAATCTCTATGTAGGGAGACCAAAATCTTTGTATGTTGGGGTAACTGCTTAGTTGCTTAAGAGTTTTGGAATGTGTCCAGCTTCATCAGAAAAGTAGAATAAGGAGCCTTGGGATTTATTATATCTTTACTTTGTTAGAGTATAGCTAGTCTTAAAAAATCAAGAGGTTAATCACTGACATTTTTAGAAAAACACACACTGGCCGTGACATCTAATTTCCAATAATTTTGTTTCAGGCTATTCTTTGAGCCAGTAACAACCCCTTGTGGACATACTTTTTGCAAAGGTTGTTTGGAACGGTGTTTGGATCATGCTCCACAGTGTCCACTCTGTAAGGAGAGCTTGAAAGAGGTATTGTTTCTCAGTAAAGCTCACAAATACAAATACTGTATAATTTTAAGGCTGTTTCACTTGGACCAAACAATTTGGATTTGCTTGGGCTATGGATAACTGTTAGAATGGAAAAACTTGGGACAAGTTTTGGGTCAATACCTCAGGGTCTTAGAGGTTTTATGTTTCTGTGGCCATTTACTTTACTGATGTAATTAAATCCTCCATATTTGTAAACTTTGGTAACTATTCAGTTAAACCTCTCTGTGAGTTCTATATACTTTTCTTATTTGTATGGCTGTATATCCTAGGAAATCAGTTCAGTCTCTGGTAAGCGCAGAAATACAAACTGAGTTAGACATTCAAATTGTCAGACACTAAGAACTTACACAGAGAATCTAATTTTCAAATATTAGAGTATCATTAGGTTTTAACATAAACATAAAACCTTCTGAGCTGTAAGTTTTTACAAGTTTTATGTCACATTTCATAGACCATATTTTTTTTTAAAGCCACATTTTCTCAAGCCATTTGTTAAAATACATGAAAAGAAAAACTAATTTTTTTTTTAATTGTTTACAGTACCTTGCAAGCAGAAAATATAGTATCACAGAACTGCTGGAGGAATTAATAATGAGGTATTTGTCTGATGAGTTATTTGAGAGAAAAAGAATTCATGCTGAAGAAACTGCTGAACACTCCAAGTAAGCTTCTTGTCTCGAAAAACTTGAGAAATTAGTATGGAAATCCTTTTTAGAAATATTTTATTATTTTTATAGTCATTAATCATGGTGTATTATGGGTGCAAGAAGGAGTATAAAGCTCCTCTGGATCCAGGTCCCTCTGCATATCATCCCATCCTTCAGTTTTGTCAACCACACCACTCAGCTTGGGGTCATCAGCACGTTTGCTGAGGGTGCAGTCGACCCCTTTGTCTGTGTCATTGATAACAACATGAAACAGTGCTGGTCCCAGTATGGACCTGTGAGGGACACCGCTGGTCACTGGGACTGAGCCATTGACCACTACCCTCTGGGTGCAACCATCCAACTCTTTGTTATCCATCTAACAGCCCACCCATCAAATCCATCTCTCCCCAATTTGGAGAGGATGTTAAGGGGGGAACTCTTTACAGAATTCCAGATAAATGACATCTGTAGCCCTTCCTTTGTCCACTGATGTAATCACTCCATCACAGAAGGTCACTAGGTTGGCCAGGCCAGGTTGAAGCTCTGAGTAACTTGGTCTAGTGAAAGGTGTCCCTGCCCATGGCAGAGGGGTTGGAACTAGATGATCTTTAAGGTCTCTTCCAACCTAGGATGTTCTATGGTTCTATGAAACATGTTGCCCCTTCCTCTTTCTGCGTGCACTGTCATGGAGCTTTGGTTTTAGCTTTGCTGCTGTTAATGAAATTGTCTTCAATTGACTGCAGAGTCTCAGAGACTTGAATTTCTTGCAAAGCAATTCATGATAGACATTAATCATATACAGATAGATGTGATCAAAAAAATTGGGATTTTTTTGTAAACATGTTTATTTCAGAGAGTTTTTCAGATACATAGAGCATCATGTATTATAGACATTATTGTTGGAAAACTATTTAAAACTGCAGCTCATGCAACTTATTTAACAGAATCCATCCAGTAGAATTATGTTTTATAGTCTGAAAGGTATTAAAACTAAATACCTGGTAATGTTTTAATGATAACTTGTTTGTATCTACTATCAACTATACATACTTGATAAAATAGGATGAAAAAAAAACTTTGTTTTTCAGTTACGCCTGCTGAGGCATATTGCAAGATGCAAATTATACATTGGATTGCATCTTGTGATCTGGAGTCCCTCCTTGAAAATAATCTAAATGGTGACTTAGCTACTGTGTAGGTACTACTACATCTTTTTAGTTACAGGAAAACTGTGTCTCTGAGGGCTTAATTGCTTTTATAGCTCAAACTAAAGCAAAAAATGAAAAAGTAGCTGATACCCCTGTCCCCAAAACAGAGCCCTTCATTCACTGACTGTATACTCACTACCTAGGTAACAGTGAGTCTTACTGTCCAGTGTGTATGCAAATCAATACATAGGTATTCAGCCACTGTTACCAGTATGTGGGTTTATCATTCATGAAAGTTTCTACAACATATTTTGACTTTGAAAAGAGTGCTTTAGGACCTTAAACATAGCAGACATACCGAAAAAATGTATTGTCTTGGCATAGCTCAATGTTTAGATGTTGAAGGCATGTATTTCTTTTTATGTTCTCTTGAAGCTTGACCAAGAATGTTCCAATGTTTGTTTGCACTATGGCATATCCTACTGTGCCTTGCCCTCTACATGTATTTGAGCCAAGATACCGACTCATGATTCGCAGGAGTATGGAAACTGGAACTAAACAGTTTGGGATGTGCATAAGTGATTCTCAAAATGGGTAGGTTTACATCCTAATTCTAACCTTCCGTCTCTTATGTCATTTTTAATTACAAAAAGTATCTTTTCAGAAGTGTATAATTGCATTACTGACAAGGTCTCTTTTCTAGTTTTGCAGATTATGGTTGCATGCTGCAAATTAGGAATGTTCATTTTCTACCTGATGGACGGTCTGTTGTTGATACAGTTGGTGGAAAGAGATTTAGAGTTTTACGGAGAGGGATGAAAGATGGTTATTGCACTGCAGACATTGAATATTTGGAAGATGTTAAGGTATCCAGAATGCTGTCTAAATACAAGTATTAATATATCAAGATTTTCGCTTGATTTGTTCTTGAAAGCTCTCTTTCAAATTTTTAGGTCCCTAGAAGCTAGCTTATTTTTTTTATTACTATAAAACAAATAAGAAAACTATTGTTTTTGTTTCAACAGTAGTTTGAAGCTGTAACTTTAAAAATGTCACAAGACTTCTTTACCATTCAGTCATTAGCAGTCAAGGTTAAGGAGAATGCAAGAAATATATCTAAATATAGTTGAAATTGAGTGGGTTTTGATTTTTAGCTTAAACTCCTTAATTGTTTATCATTAATCATATTTTCATAACTTTACTCCTACAGGTTGCTGATGAAGAAGAACTAAAGAAATTGAGAGAGCTTCACAATTTTGTTTACAATCAGGCCTGCAGTTGGTTCCAAAACTTAAGAAACAAATTTCGTACTCAAATTCTTCAGCACTTCGGACCAATGCCTGACAGGGAGGAAAATATACAGGTGAGACATAATTTAATATTCATTATTATATGCTTATTTCTAAAAATAAAAGGCCTATTAATAACTGCTAAGTATTGAAAGAACAGCTTCCACTTTTTTCTCCAGCTTCAAAGGCAGTAAGGTTTGCACCTTGTTTCTCTTACAATGAGCAACAGAAAGCAATTCCGTCACTGATCAGCAGTTTCTCCAGGAAAGGATGATATGCTGATGTGGAAATAAAACTAGTAAACTGAAAACACTTCAAGTTCCAGTAACAGTTAAACTGTTAGTTTGTGTAAAGCTGTTAGAATTTAAAGTGAAAAAGCCCTCTATTTTCTCCCCTGTGAAAGTCAGAGAAGAAACTGAAACTGCCACGTGCAGGCAGTTACCTCTGGCAAAGAGGTAATCACAAATAACACTTTTCTCCTTTCTGAGCTAATGCCATAAACTGCTACAGCTGCTAGGATTTGACAACTGTTTCTCAAGAAACTAGCTGCAGCAATCTATTTTGATGGTTATTATAAACAGTTAATGAAGGTGAGATCCTGAGGGAGTGGAGGCTGTAGAAAAGTAACATTTAAAAAATAAGTAAAATTTGGTTTTCAAAGCAGAGTTACATGTGAATTGGGATCTTAGGGGAGCTTGTCCCTCACCCATATGGTACATACTTTTATGAGACTATATTAACCTGTCTTAGGGGACTGTAGATGCTGTAGAGGCCAGTGTATGAAGGCAGAAATGATTTTAGAACAATTTAGTAAAAGTAGATTTAAACCAGCATACTAGGAAAGAGGAATACATGTGCAAAACCAGAGTAATTAGCAGGGCAGCAATACTGTGGGCATGTACCTGAGATTTATAATAGGACACAAATGTGTCAGCTGTGTGATACAGCTGCAAGTGAGGAAATGTCATCCTGGAGTGTACCACTACCAGTAATATTTTTGCAAATCATTTGAGGTACTTAATATTCTCCGCAGTGGTAGGACCTCTCCTGAGGAGTATTAAGTCCAGTTCAAGGCCTGACATCTAATGGTTGGTGTTGGTAATTAAAGTACAGACAAAGTTACAGAGTATATTTTAACAGCTTAGAAGAAACTTCTGTCTAGAAGGTAATGAGAACGGGAGTGGAATTGGGAGGTGATAGACAAGTCCTTCAAATAAAGGTAACTGTAAGGAGAACATTTGGCTTCAAGAATGTTCAAACCTTAAGAACAGCATGAGAAGTAGATTTAATTTTTATCAGGGAGGTTTGTTTTTGGGTGACTGTCCTGTACTTAGCCATCTTTTCCCAAGGAACCTATGAGCTTCCTATGTCGTCTTAAAAATAATTGCTTTATAAAGCTTAGTTTAAGTGTACTTTGTTTGACTTCTCAGTTGAGGAGACTACATCCTTTCAGCAGTCTTTTAATCTCATAGATCTGGAATTCTCTAGTTAGTATCAAACTTTAAAGTAGTCTTGGTCATTGATGATTTTGTCTTTCGATGTCTTCATGGTAGTCAACTATATGACATTGGTTATTGGTAACCAGCTTATGTTTTATTTTTAGGCAATGCCCAATGGTCCTGCGTGGTGTTGGTGGCTTCTAGCTGTTCTCCCAGTAGACCCCAGATACCAGCTGTCAGTTCTCTCCATGATGTCTTTAAAAGACCGTCTGATAAAAATCCAACATATACTCACATATTTTTCTAGAGACCAGTCCAAGTGACTAACCGCCTGGGTCTTCCTGAAAAGTTACTCTGTTCTGGTTGTAGTAGCAGCTGGAATTTTTGCTGCCTTTGCACATCTAGCACTGGTTTGAGAAGTGTAATGGAACTGTTTTTTCTCTCCACTCTCCTGGCTTCCTGAACCACATGGTTCATTGAATGCACACTTTCTTCAACGATGAGAGAAGACCACTGACAATTGCACAAAGTCAATCCAGCTAGATATGTTTTTCACGTTATCTACATTAAAATTTGCACTATGTAGAAAAGAACCTTTTTGAGACTTGATCATTTTAGCAATTGACTTTTCTAAGCCGTGGAAGTGCAGGACCTTAAGGCTGACAGTCCAAGTTTACAACATTGAGGAGGTAATAAAGGTTTTGCATATGTTTGCCTCATACAACTGTTCTTTTGCTGTTTGCACAAATGTTTGAAATATAGTATTGAATGTCACAGTTGGATATTACTACTCTTGTTTAACTATCTCAACCATGAATATGGCACAGATTTTTTTAATTTATCTTGTAAATGTATGCATCACAAAACAGGTGACATGAACTGTATGCTGAACTGAGAGCCAACTTTAAGGAACAATTGCAGAAAAAAAAGGTACTTCTGTCTAAAAATATTTAAACTGTGAACATGGTTTACATACCTAGGCCTGTACATGTTAAAGAGGAAACTGAAATCTAAATGCTAGTACCAGTTACATTTCTACTGGGCTTTTCAGGCTGTTCTTCCAGAGCACACACTTAGTTTGTAGAGCTTAGAAGAAGAAATTGTAGAGTGTGCGTGTCTGCTGGGGATTGTGCATCCAGGATTCAAAAGCTTAAAGTTTTATTTGACCCTTTTAAGTTGGTGCAAATGTGAGTTCTATGCCTTATTCATATCAATAGTAGAGCACACCGCAGTGGCAAGGTTAGCATCATGCTGCCAATAGGTACTTTTTGTAATTAAAGGTTTGCATATTTGTGAATATGTCTGATACTGGCTTTCTTGTATGTAAATCATTTGTAAAATATTTCTTAAATCTTGCTTTTGCTAATATATTTAATTTTCAATAAAAGCTAAAAGTTTGTAATATTTTTAACTTTGTCGGAAACTAAAAATCACTTTCTTTTCCATGTGCTTCTATTCTGGGATCTTAAGTAAACCAGAAGCTGCTGTTTAACCTACATTAAGGTTGTGAGCACTTCATGACATAACTGGTATGTACCTAATCTGTTTCTGATTGTAGTACCTGTCTCAGACTGATTATTGGTCACACGAGTTTTTTCCTGGTGTCCTGCTTTTCTCTCTACTTCGTTTAAATCAGGTATGAAGTTTGCATTTTGCAAAACTTAGAAGTTGTAGGAAACTGTCCTTGCAGAGCAATGAGTATTTCACTGGCTTGCTAGTCAGATACTCTGGTCTTGTTCTCTTCTGGAGTTCAAGGCTCGAGATATTACAGGCAGCCTGCAATCTGCTGGATCATCTTCTAATGTCAGTTTCTTTCTAGGGTAAGTGTCCCCTTTAGGGCATGAATAAAGTCCTGGATTAATATTTGGAAAGCTTTATTTGCATAATAAAAGAAGAAAGGGAATCCTCTATTTTTCCACTTCCATATGCTATATAACCTTAGAAATGTAATCTTTGTATCACCATGATCTTCTTAAGAATGGAGGTGGCAGGATTTTTTTCCTTGGCAGTTAAAAGTCCCTGTAGCCAGACTTGAAATACCCAAATAAACTAGTGGTAATTTTTTTTTTTTTCTTCTTGCCAAGAGCTTGAGTTTGAAATTGAGTATTCCCTACTCTGCTGAAAGATGTGGCTTTTAAGTGTCTTTATACGCTCCCATGACTTTTTAATACAGTAAAAATGCAAGTGTCAATTGGGTTGCACTGTCCTGTCCTTAAAGGAGTTTTACTTCTGGAATATATAAACTATGTAAGGTGAAACTTTACTGGAAAAAACCAACAACAATATAAAAAGCAAAGTTACTGTGTTTAACAAATGCTGCATTAAGGCTGATTATAAGTACTACTCTTCAGTAACCATTCCACAGATATGATTATTGTAGGTGCTCTTGGGAATGATAGAAAACTGAGATTGGGGATGAAAGGTTTTTAAGAGGTTTCTCATATTGGAATTTTTTTAAGTGAATATTTTGTGTACCAGATTTTGTTGCTTTGTGCAGTTACAGTGGGGCAGAACAACAAACTCAACTGAATGTTTGCAAAGCCCTTTCAGTAAATAGGTTGGAGAGAGTACCATGCTGTATTTTGTACATTGTATTTTGAGTTTGGGGAGTACTTTCTTATTCTTACAGTTGTTTTTTAAATTTTCTTACCCTCCCCTTCCCCATCACACAGCATGGCTTCTTTAGCAATCGAACAATTAAACAGCAATTGGCTAAGGACAAAGTTCAATCACCTTTTATTATTATAGAAAGATTCAAAATTAATGTAATTAAGCCTGAATGGAATGCAAGGGATCTAGATGCACAAAAGGGAAGAGAGGAAAGCTCACTTCCTTTGTAGGCAAGGTACAACACCATTAATGATTAGTCTTACCTGATGATGAGCAACAGTCAACAAAATAGTCAACCTCTCATTTTCTGTCAGATTGAAGGGAGTCTCCTTTGCTGGGCAGCACTCCTGGACCAGCCAACAA
The DNA here is from genome assembly GCA_013399875.1 of Gymnorhina tibicen. NCBI lineage: Eukaryota > Metazoa > Chordata > Aves > Passeriformes > Artamidae > Gymnorhina > Gymnorhina tibicen. The sequence continues at coordinate 458,191 of VXAZ01003903.1, forward strand.
GAGCCACCCGAAATTATTGTTGGGGCACCATATTTGTGAGATTGTGCCTTCTTTGTTCAGTCATAAGATTGACAAGTTGATGTACAAATGTTCTTTATGTAAGCATGAGAACAAAACTAGATGTGTCTCAAAAGATTGGTGATCCATAAATAGCTATACAGTGAATCGGGTGCGTGTATGTTAGTATGAGAGAGCTCATAAACTTCAGCATGGTGGGGTTAGAGTCACCATCCTCAGAAATATCTGCCTGGAAGTGATGTGTATTTTTCAAACCTTTCTGGCAAGGACCTCTTCCCAGTTTTGTTAAATTATGGCTAGAGATCTCACTGAAATTCTTAATTTATGATTGATATTCACCTCTAGCCTTTTACCCTTACCAAAAATCATTTGTTGTTACAGCTTGCTGCCCTGGATGAGCACTGATGAACGTTAGGTTTAGAAACTTCAGCTTTCTTGGTATGAAATGGCAACTTCATGTTTCTCCATCTCACTTGATTTTTCTTTTGGCAATTGGCAAATATCTGTCACATTCATTTTAGTAAATTCTGTGTGGGCCTTTTACTGGTCCTAAGTTTCTTTAAGGAAAATATGCAAAGATGACTGTAAGATAATGTTGATGGGAGAGAAACTTGAAGCAATGTTAGAACATTCGTAGAAAGATGTTTGCTCTGAACCCCGTGAAAGATGAGGCCAGATTCAAACATTGCTAAACGCTTTACAAAACTTACGTCATCTTTCCAGTTTTTTAAGTGATCTAACCCATTCCTTTGAGCTCTGCATCAGTCTGTGTGGGGTGGGGTAAATATCTGCTAGACACTCAAATTGTGCTTTAGACTCACTTGCATTAATGACAAATGAGGCAGGGTAGAGTTACCTGCACAGCTGAGTCCTGGAAAACAGCACGGGGGAGCCCCACAGTACCAGGCTCTGCTCACTTGACATTGGGGCAGGGCCAGTTCCCAGAGAGAACGGTTGTCTTTGAGTACTCTCAGGAGCAGTAGACAAACCACATCTGCCTGGCCTGCACCTCACCAAGGCTGAGATGTTTTTTCAGTACTGACTTCGACTGTAAAGACCTGGATATCTGCAACTGGATTTATAATTGGAAGAAGGTTTTCCATTTAGTAGATGAAATACCTGTTTAAGGAGGATAGTATCCATGGTATCACGCTAAAATCTGTCTATTATCCTTTCATTTATGTGCTTTTCTACAATTAAAAAAGCCAAAAAACCTAAAGCTGTAAAATGTTTAATCATAGGATTTAAGATATTCTAAGGCCTTTACCAAAACAAAACAAAATAGAGTCCACTGAGCCTTGATTTTTGTGAAGTTATGCTTTCCTGTACACTCGTGACTGCAACTGCTTTTACGAGCAAAGACCAATAGCAGGATTACAGTGTGGATTTAAAAAAAATAATTACACTCTTGATAGTAGAAGTGTCATAGTTAAGTTGGAGTCAGAAATGCCTATGAGGATGTGACAGGCTCTCTGGGACAAAATGTTTTCAGTGTTAGACAGAAAGCAGTTGGTAAAGAACAATTCTAGTTGAGGGGTTTGGTTTTGTTTGGTAAGTAAGTTGGAAAGATGTTCTATATTGGAAGTAACTTTTAAAGTATACTGAATATGAACCTGTACTAGCTATGAAACTGGCCATTTAGTAGATGTTTAGTGTTAGAAAAGGGAAGTGATGTAATGGGAAACTGGAGGCTGTGCCATAGTAAGACAAATACAGTCACTTTCCAATCCAAACAAATTCTCTGGGATTTGTCTTGGCATCTTAATTATATTACCCATTTGAGTCAGTGTTGGTTCCTTGTGCTCAAGAGCTTTCTGGTCTGTCAGCTCAGAATGTTTTTATCAGCATAAAGAGCTATAGGAGGAGCTTGGAAAAGTGGGCAACCAGCTTCTCCCTGACAGTGCTGTAAGGGGAGGGGCAATGTTTCTTTCTTTTCTTGGTTTTTTTCTTCTTTTTCACGTTTCCCCTCTTGCATCAGACCTCACTCAGTTCTGACTGAGGGATCCTTGCGGGGGCTATAGCCCATCCTCTTCTCCTGACAGTGTACCAGACCTGTTGTCCAGATGCTTCAGCTGCCTGCTGGATGAAATCCTGGAGTCTGGGAAGCACTGAGTGAATGACAGCCCGTTCTTTTCTGTGAAAAGCTCTGTCGTTGAAAAAGACTTGAACTTAATGCTTGATATTCACAAGCATCTGTTGAGCTTCTGGCAGCTTGTTTGCTGTACTATTTTTCTGTGAAGATAATCCTCCTACTGGTGATGACATCTGTCATCGGGAGGGGAGAGAGAGAGAAAAGCTGTTGCAGTTCATCCTTTTACCAACTTCTGTGCAAATACATCTTCCTTCCTTCCTAAAGAGGTTTTGAATTTTACCTCCCACAGGAAACAACAAATCTGTCTAAGATCACCTTTGCACTCAGGGAATACTCTTCAGGAAGTAAATCCTGTGGAAAGCTCCCCACTGTAGTTGAACTGACATTTCATAGTCATCATATTCATATAGAAGAAAGGTAACAGGGCCTGTCTGAGGCCTGCTAGGAGACTCCCAAGGCAGAAACCCAAAGCTCTAGGGGCAAGCTCTGTTGCAGTTATTTAAGGAAACAAACTGAGACAGCGTGGGGGGGAAAGGGGAGATCAAGATCTTGCCTTCCCACAGATCTCTGCATGCCTGCAGTGGTTAAAGCACTCTTCTAAGAACTGAGGGAAAGGTTTTGTCCTTTCCTCCAGTAGAAAGGGGATCAAATTGCTTATAACCAGTGTGGCTGCTCTAACATGTAGAGTGCATGTTAGGTTTTGCATGGATAAATGTGCTTTGAGGTCCCGACTGGAACATTAACTTTGTGTTTCCTGATAAGGTTGATTGGTAAGAGGCTGTTTTGCCCTTGTAAGATCTGAAATGCTTCTGCAAAAGTGAAACAGCAGATACTGAAGTGGCTTCACGTCCCTCTCACCCAGGTAGCCATTGCACAGCAACAGTGAGGAGCTTTGAATGCACACATTTAGATCACAAATGGACCAGGGATTTGGGAACTGGGACTGCAATACAATACTAGAGGCACGTAAACTCTGCAGGAAATTCCGAGTTTGTGTAGGGGATTTTCTTGTTGTTTGGGGGGGGGGGTGTGTTTGGTTTTTTTTTTTAATTAACCCTTGTTGAAACTTTTATAACTTTCTCCTCTAGTCCATACTTTGAAACAAGTCTTGAGTGTTCCAACAACATTTACACTTTATTTTTGCCTGAGGCCAGAAGCTGATCATGCTCATGTGTAAGCTTTTGGAAGTTTTGAACAGGAAGTGTCATCTGAACATGCATAGGCCATGCCAACTGCAGCACAATCCAAATACAGTGCAACTGGCACCTCTGATTTGATTTTAAAACATGGCTCAGAATTTCCACCGCTATTTCACAATTCAGTTGCAGTGCTAAAGAAGTCACTGAGGCTGTAAGAAAAGGTCCAAATGCCCAGTCCAGTGAAGGAACAAACATGATTTTTCTTTGGGTATGAATTCCTTTAAAACAGTGACTGCCTTAATGCCATCCTCAAAAAGTCTAACGCACATCCTCTCCTAGGCCTTCAATTCACTTTTACAGCTCCCCACAGGCAGCAGATATTAAAACCATACCTTCAGTGCTCTGGATAGATGCTTTAACCTTTGAGCTGTGGATGGAGAACAAACCTGTGGAAGCCATGACTGATTTTCCCCTCATTTTTACAAAATGGGGGTTTTGGGGGGTTGGCTTTTTTGTGGAAATGAAATGATGTTAGCAAGGCTGAGCACCAGGTGCCACTCACCTGTACCTGAAGTAGTGTAGGATGTAAAAGAAGTTCTGCCCTCAGCACTTCCCTCTGCTAAGTCCAAACAGTTCTTTGCTGATATCTTTAAAGAACATAAACTGTTAAGCAGGTAACTGCTAACTAGGACATGATCTAATTCAGGGTCCTAGATTCCACGGCAGGTGCTTAAAAGTCTTTGATTATATGTATTCCAACTCAATTTACCAAATACAAATAAACTTCATTAACTGCTCTATGTAATAGTTTCTGTGAAGATAAAAGCACTTTTCTTATTTAAGAATTTGTTAGGATTGTTTTTAAAATTGGGCCAAAAAAGCACAACTGCTACAACGGCAATTTCTGACTGGAGCAGTTTTCAGTCTATTGCATCAATGTAATAGTTGCAATGATGAATCAAGGGGAAGTATTTTCATTTCCCAGTAAAAGCTTTGTGAAGAAGTTTCAGCTAAACTAAACAGCTGACTTTTAGGGCAGCTGGCCTTTAGGGCAGCTACAGAAAGTCCTTGCAAATAGGACAGACTGCAGGTTTTGTCTGCTGATCACAGCAACACACTTAATGTCAGCTGCTGTGTCTTAGTGCTTCTTTGCAAGGCAACTCCTCAAGCACGGATTTGCATCTGAGAGTTCAGTACACACTGCACAGAAACCCCCCCGACAACCCACCCCGTCCAAAAGCTGAAGAATGATCATCTCTGTGGCAACGAAAGCACTTAGCATGCTCATGCCCAATGTAAATTGGCACAGTTTTACATATTAAATTAGTATAACCCAGGTGACAGTAATTTGAGAAAAGTAACTAGAGACCAAACAGAGTATTTCAGGTGTTAACACTCAAATCCTCATCTATTACTAATTTTTAGTAGTATTGCATAGGGGAAGACTACCGACAGCACAGCACTATGGGTTGAAGAGACACCAGTGGCTGGCTGTAGATGTCTATCTCAGCATGGTGCTAGGGTGGCCAGGTGACTAGTGAGCGTGTCAGGTTGATTACCCATCAGAGCCAACACCCAGTGTAGTGCTGGGTAGGGCCAAATAGGAAATGACACCTTCACTTGTTGTGTAACTTCACCCTCAGGTTGTGTATTGTTACGCAGTAGCTGAGTAAGCAGACTGCTGCCACCAGGAGGAAGAAACGCAGCAATCTCCTTTGCAATTCTTGGCTCTGGTGCTTGGCTGATTACAAGATGATCCAGTTCACTCAACCCAAGCCAACAAAAGAGCATGGACTCTTCACCCATTAATTTTTCTGCTAGTTGAAGCTAACATCACTGTCTTGTCAGGAGAGCTGGCTGACACCATGCTTTCGGATATGCCTCAGCAAGTATGCAGGCAAGTACTAACTCAGTAAATAGTTTGCTTGTTAAAAAAATCCTGCAGTCTTGAGGATCTTTACTTCAAAGTCAGTGCTTCCATAAATAGAATCATGGAATCATCAAGGTTGGAAGAGACCCTTAAGATCATCAAGTCCAACCATCTACCCAGCACTATCACTGTAACCCCTAAACCACTAAACCTCGTCACTCAGGACCAGATGCAGACAGCTTTTGAACACCTCCATGGCTGGTGCTTCCACTACCCCAGGCAACCTATTCCAAAGCCTGACAAACAGTGAAAAAGAAATTCTGATATCTAATCCAAATCTCCCCTGTCTCAGCTTTAGGCCATTTCCTCTCGTCCTCTCACTGCAGGCACAGCAGGAGAGACCGAACCCCTCCTCACCAGAGCCTCCTTTCAGGGAGTTGTAGAGAGCAGTGAGGTCCCTCCTGAGCCTTCTCCAGGGTAAACAAACCCAGCTCCCTCAGCCATTCCTCACAGGACATGTTTTCTAGACCCTTCATGAGCCTTGTTGTCCCTCCCAGGGCATGTGCCAGTATCTCCATGTCCTTTTTAAAAGTGAGGGGCCCAGCACGTGAGCTGCAGGTACACCAGTGCAGGAGGATCATCACTTCCCCAGTCTTACTGGTTACACTGTTGCTGAGACAGGCCAGGATGCCATTGGCCTTCTTGGCCACCTGGGCACACACTGGCTCATGTTCAGCTGCTGTCAACTAGCAGCCCCAGATCCTTTTCTGACAGCTTTCCAGCCCCTCTGCCCGCAGCCTGTAGTGCTGCCTGGGTTTAGCGTGGCCAAAGTAGAGGAGCCAGCACTTGGGCCTGCTGAACCTCATACCACTGGCCCTAGCCCATCAATCCAGCCTATCCCGAGCCCTCTGCAGAGCCCTCCTACCCTCCAGCAGATCAACATGCCAACCCAACTTGATGTTATCTGCAAATTTGCTATTGATAGACTAAATGCCCTCATCCAGAGCCTGCCACAAAGGAATTTCAGCCTCTTTGTTCTTCATTAATCCTCACTCTTATTGCTATTTCATTTGCAGATTCATTAGAAAAGCAACAGCCCTAGAGCTTAAGAAAAGAGTTACAGTTCTTTTACTTTAGGGTAAGCTTTGACCAATTTTAAACCCCCTTGCATTCAAGAGAACACTGCTTAGAGCTCTTCTAATACAGATACACTTAAGATGTGGTCAGTGCCTGCAAAGAAGGCCAGCAGCAGCATTTAATTCAGTTATACTACAGGGTAAGCCTGACCTACCCCACCATCACAGAGTACTACTTCAGGAACAAAGCAACACGCCTGAGACAATCAAGTAGCAGAGTATCTTCCAGAAGACTGTCACCTAATAGTGTTCCATGCAGGTGCATAAGCTTCTTACAAGATTATTACCTAATTTGAGGTCCTGAAGTTACGTACAACAGCTGATAGCTACTTTTGAGTGTACTTAATAAATCTCCATGAAGCAGATTTGCATTCAATAGTTTATTTATAATTGTAAAAGCATAGGTGTTACATACTTTGAGTAATTGCATATTTGTTAGAATCTTACCTACTCAGAAGACTGGTGTGTGCAAAGACAAGAAAGTCATGCTTAGATTTCCCCCCAGTAGTTTGTTGCTTTATTATTTGTTCCCCTGTTCAGTTCAGTAAAATTTCCACAGAAACAGAGTGAGGAAATATAGAATAGCTACAGTTATTGATTGAAGTGTATGAAGACAGTTCAACATCATCACACAGGCCCTATAGGACTACTGAAGGTAGATGTGCCTAGTATGTAAAAGGACAAAGCCTGGACTAGGCAAGAGTTAGAGCAAACAGGCAAGAAGCCAAGTTACAGGTCACTCAAGCCATTTGTATTTATAGCTTGTTATGAACAAGCAAATTGGTGTCAACTTCATCACATCATTCCAAAAGATATCAATGGGGTAAATATACACACGTTTTTTAAAAAGATACATGTATGTGTATACATTTTTTAAATAAGGCATGTATTTATTTCAGGCTCTTAAAACATTTTTCCACACCCTTTTCCTATTAATACAGCATATGTTGCCATTTTATTGCTAAAGAAAGCATACTATCATTGCAAGCAGAACAGCATCAACAGTGGCTTTAGTCAGCAGTCCAGTTCAGTTAATAAGGTTCAAGACATACATTAATACTATGGGAGAATGTTACTGTTACAGAAATGCAGAAGACTAGTTGAATTCTATTCAGATCACACCAAATCATTCTCTTGACATAGTCTGTAGTTAACAGGATAGACTAAAAAGCAGAACAGCACCATTCTGGAGCAACAGAAAGATACCTAAAATACTACTTCCCCATCTCTACTTGGTTGTTATATTAAAAAAATACACAAGGGAAGGATGACAACACAACAGGCTTCCTCTTCTGCTCTAACAATGCTTTCTTCTGCAAGAAATGATGCAGGACTTTTGAACTCATCCAAGGGTAAATCCTAATATGAATGAATACGCACACGCCATTATCACTGTGTAACTAGTAATAGTTACTTGTTAGTGTGACTTACAAGGAGCATTCTCTAAGTTTTTTGTCAGCCTGCTTCAAGGAGATCCAGGTGTTCAACAGGTTTGATCGCAGTTTGGCCCACACTAAATGGTTGTTCAACCCAAATATCTGGGCAGCAAACTGAGCAGCTCCTTCAGGTGACAGAGTAGTAGGACAGCTAAGACCTACAGAGAAGAGAATGCCACTTACTAAAGCATAGTTTATAGTCAAACAAAACATTTTCTCTGAAGAACAATTTAAGACCAGGCTTGTTTTAGCCTCCAGGAGCCACATGATCCAGTTCTAAAGCCAGTGAAGCATCACATGTTCCATTACTTCTAATGTGACTGCTTTGTGGCATTTTAAACCAAAAGCCATGGTTTATCATCATGCAAATGACTGCCTTATATAGAGGTAAAAGACTTCTGGGCCTCTACTCCAGTTACTAATGAAGTTAAAAATCATAGAGGTAAAAATGCACCGAATTAGTAATGCACTGAATTAGTAGTTCAGAGCTGAGGTCTTACCTACACAGATTGTTGAGAAAAATATTATTTGATCTTTGATCATAAGGAAAATGCATCAAAATTCAATTATTTAAATTCCCATTCATATTATTTTTAATTTCAAAATGAAACATTTAGCAAGGATAAGCCAAGGTTTACTTTTTTAAAAAATTAGTCCTACGTAATCTTTGCTCTGTTGGGCTTTTTGCCATTAAGAAATCAAAGACTGTATGTGACTTAATTCCACAGGCTTTGCTTGGTACCGATCTAGCTGCTTTTCCAATGCTTTGCCCCGTGCGTGTACACTAGAACAACAACAACAAATAGAGCTAGATCAGAACAAGAGCGTAAGTTGAAGATTATCTTACCACTGGGTAGTCTGAGAGAGGACCACACATCCTGAGTACCCCAGTCAGCTGAGAGTGGAGGGCAGTTGACAACTGGGTAAGCAGTGTTACCAGACATTACTGGCCCCAAACCGTTGCTTCTGCCAGCTACTGCAACAAACACTGTTGGGATTCCATCTCCTGGTGGGGAGGAAGACATTCAGAGATAAGCAATCCACCTGGTTCTCTACCACTTGCTTTCATGAGAACTTTTTCCAAGTTCACAATTGTGTTTGCAGTTACCTTTTCAATTCCATTACATTGCAGTAAAATTTTGTGTCCAACTTCCTTCTTTACAGAAATATCTTCTAGGAAATCTTACATCCTTAAATCCTAGCTACTGTTTACCACAGCTGAAATTTGCATTTCTGACTCTGCCTTTGAGGGGAAGTCTCAGTATCAGAGGAAGAAGTGCTGCTTAGCTTTGTAGAGAACATAGCCATTAAACCTCTGTCCTCTTTAAGTGTTGCTCTCTTAAATCTGAAACAGTTCACCTCAAAGTGAGTGTTTTAACTATGGTTACCACATTCATAGTTTCACCAAGTAGAATGGTATGTGTAGAATGTGTATACACAAAAATAAATAATTCCTGTATCTCCTCTGCTAGGCTATAAACACTTTTGAAGAGATGTTTTCTTGGTGAAGAGAGTAATTTAAAACAAGTATCTTTTTCTCATGGCATCTAAAGTAATAAGCAAGAATATTTTCATCAAACAGAAAAACACAGTGGGAGCAACATCTGCCTAATATAACACATAAGAATATTCAGTCAGCTAGAGAAACTGTTGTTCTTCCTTGTTTCAGAAAGACTGGCATCACCAGCAAGATGCTACAATAAATCTATTAACATGATCAAGGCTTGGGCAAAGCAGTTCTAGTACTTGGATAAAAGCAGAGGTTAGACTTCGTGTAATGGAAGTTGTGGCTGGGCAGAAGGACAATACATTACTCCAAAATTACTTAGAGCAGTCATGCTACTAGCAAGTGTGAAACAGAACTGTAACAGCTTGGTGTTCTGTTTAACAAAAAATGGAAAAACCCCACATAAATGTTTTAAGCTGCCAAGTCATTCTGAAACATGACGCTGTGTCAATCCAAATCAGTGTTTCTTGGCATTTACCTTCATATTCTGCTTTGATCCTCAGGGTTTCATCTGGCCCTTTGTGAGCAGAGGTCACTCTTAATTCACAAGGAATTCCAAAGGTTGCACATGCCTTTTTTATTTTTTCACAGTGACTGAGGTCAGAAGAAGATCCCATTAACACCACAACTCTACCTTGGCTCTTTGTTTTTAGAAGCAACTAGGGAAAAGAGTGGAGGGGGAAGAGGGAAATGAAAGCAGTCAACAGGACTGAAGGCACACAGTTATCAAAGTCTAGATGTGTTGTTCATAAAAACAGGTACCTCCACTCTTTCTGCAACCCATTCAAAGTTTCTCTTAACCATTTGCAGTGCTTCAGGAGTCACTTCTTTCAGGTCCCGATAGGACTGAAAAGAGGAAAATAAAAGCAGTGAAGTGTTGTGGTTTAACCCCAGCTAGCAACCAAGCCCCACACAGCCTCTCACTCACTCCCCCAACCAGAGATCAGGGAGAGAATCTGAAAGGTGAAAGTAAGAAAACTCATGGGGTGCAACAAAGACAGTTTACTAGGCAAAGCAAAAGCTGCACACACGAGCAGAAGAGAACAAGGCATTCATTCCCTGCTTCCCATGGGCAGGCAGGTGTTCAGCCATCTCCAGGACAGCAGGGCCCCATCACACGTAATGGTGACTTGGGAAGACAAATGCCATCAACTCTAAACATCTCCTCACCACCACTTCCTCCTTCCCCTCCACGATATAAACTGAGCATGATGTCACAAGGTCTGGAATATCCTTTTGGTCAGTTGGGGTCCCTGTCCCAGCTGTGTCTCCTCCCAGCCTCCCATGCACCCCCAACTTCCTCGCCAGTGTGGCAGTACCAAGAGCAGAAAAGGCCTTGCCTTTGCTCTGTGTAAGCCCTGCTCAGCAATAACAAAAACATCTCTTTGTTATCAACCTTGTGTTCAGCACAAATCCAAAACACAGCCTCATGCTGGCCATTGTCAGGAAAAATAACCCTACCCCAGCCAAAACCAGCAGATGAAGTTAATGTGGTATGGGTACACGAAAGACTACTTTTGCTACCATAATTGATAAGAATTATTATTATACCCTAAATGAAATATTTACACAGTTTCTAGAAATTCCAGGCATAAACAACCTTCTACATTGCAATTTATGGCCATTTACAACACAAAAGACTTTCAGCCACGAGGGTATTAAGGTTTTGGAAGCTTTCCACAGGGAAAATTTAAGAAAAAACATACAACTTCTTTAAAATTGGATTTGTAATGACATGACTGCCTGCAGTAGCACTGTACTAGCCAACCTATGTTCTAACATGATGTTATCATGTACCTTATTTTAGGGGACTGTCAGAGCAATTCACTCAAGTACACTACTACATAATTCAGGTCAAATAAACAACAGCAGTTCTGCTTCCCAATTTAAAATTAATACTCTTCCTCCCACATACCCCTTGAAATCTTCCCCTATGGCTTACAGCACTTTCTCTCACAGGGTCTCTGTTACTAATCTCACAACCATGACAAACTCCTGGCAGCAGCATTCCTAAACCAGTTCTTTCATAACTACTCATCTGCTAATTCAGAGATATTTGAGAAGTATAAGAGCTATAAGTTTAAATATTGGACAAGTTCTGTTTCAAACTTGTTTGCAGGCCTCATATGTGGGCACAGTCTATTACTAACACTTTTGGAGGCAATATTATTGAATTCATGGTTGACCAAAACAAATTACAAAGAAAAGCATCCTTGCTGCAGTTCCCTCCTAAGTATCGCCAGATGCCTACTAGTAGAGGATAAACTGAGAAACTTGGAGGCAGACCTGGGAACCAAAGCTTCTATTCTTCCCACTGATCTGTTACTCAACTATTTTATTATTATCTGCACAAGTCAGAAATCCCTATCATTCCTGGAAACCCCACGCTTCATTATGAGAGCTCCAGTCAATAGTGCTGTTGGGTACTCCAGCTGAAGATATACAGACAGGATTTTTTTTCTACCATAAACCAGATAAACTATTTAATGAGAACAGGCTTGGACATGAGGTACCATACAAACTACTCTGTAACAAGATAAGACTATCTAGAAAAGCCACTCTGAAGTAGATACTAAACTGTAGGGTTTACTTTCTTCATTCTTCTCCCCTGCTCAATTGGAAGGTAAGGATTAAAGCACCACCTGTTTGTCCTTCTGCTGGCTTCTGTCTCCTGCTGGCCACAGTCTCCATGAATCATTGTCAATAACATCAGCAAGAACAATTTCTTTTGTCAGCACATTAACACCAAATTCAATCTAAAAAGACAGTAAGAATCCTATTTTAGTAATTATACAGTAATATTTTTCCTGTCAAAACCAGGATCATGAGAAATTAGATGCTCATACCTTCAGGTCTACAAGAGTGCAGTTTTGGGGCTGCCATGCTTTTTCCAGGATCTCAAAAATGGCTTGAGTAGAACGAGACATAATATCCACTTCAGTCTGGCCAATAGTAAGTCCAGCAAAACAGAATTTTGCTTCAATTATTTGCTCCTCAGACCACTGTGGATCATTATTAGCATCATCCTGTCAAGAAAACCAGAACAAATCATGTAATCATGTAATTTAAGGTTGCTATAAGAGGAAAATAACCATTAAATGATATAAGGTTCTGTGTGGGGTTTTTTTCAAGTAACAAATACAGGCTTCAAACTAGTATTTTATGATTAGCATTAAAAAAATGACAGTAACATTGAAAAGACTTGCTGTAACACCTGACCATCTTTAAGAGTGAAAAGGTACACCACAAACAACACTTTAGATTACAATTCACCAGATACATCTTTCAGCACACATTCCCAAAGGAGTTCAGAATCCTAAATGACTAGCTACCTACTTACCCTCACCATTCAAGTACTGTTTATTTTAATTTCTTCAAGTATATCAACACATCTGTTTCAACTGATGCATTAAGCTTATGCCTAAAAAGCCCTTATACCTACATTTTTCTATTTTCAAGTACAGTCTGACTTATTATTCTTTGATTGTGCTGTAAGCCAGTATTGTATGCACTTTGGACAAAACAGCTCTTGGACAAGAATGCAAGAAAACATGAGGAGGGCAAAACTACTGATACTGAAAGGATTGGTCAGCCACTATCATACTTGCTTTATCTGTCAGCATTTTCAAGGAGATAATACAGAGTTCTAGCTCTGCTTAAGTTTGATTAACATCACAGGAAAGGGAACTTACCTTGTAAAACATCTCAATTTTGGGTGGGTAAAACTTATATCCTTCTTTGACACCAGGGTTTCTCTTGAGGAAGGAGCCAGTAGCAATTCTTCTGCACACCCATTCAATTGGGATCATTTCACAGTGAGCTGCTATGAATGCTGTGTCACTCTGTTTCCTGACAAAAGCTGTTTTGATTCCTAAATATAAAAATGGCAAATTAGTTCCACTAGTAGGCACACTCTACAGTTAAAACAGTAGTCACAAACATCTTTAATTTTAAGTACATCTGAATCTTGTTCTTCCCTGGACTTAAGGGACACACTGAATCACTTCAGGGTATTTTAAGCCCACTCCAGCCTTGCAAAAGACAAGTATCTTCCACAAGTCATTAGTTTTGCCAATTTTATCATACAACTCTCACTTGTAACTCAGAAATCCTATTCTTGAAAATAATTTTGTTCACAGAGCCTTAAAAAAAATTAAATCTATCCTTCACAATTTTTTTGTTTGTTTAAAAAAAATAAATTAGCAGCAACCAAGTACCCAACCATGCTCTCTGGTGAAAGATTCATTATAGATTGAACAGTAATTGGAGCCTTTCAAATGAATAACAGAGCACAGCAGTCTTTACCACTTTGCTTCATAAAAGCAGATGGGGTAGAGAGAATGGCTTTGTCCTCCCTTTCATTACTAAGTTATTTAGGACACTAGATCTTGGTGATTTATTAGGCAAAAGACAATAAGATTCAGAAGCATGTGCACTCAAACCTGCTGCAACAAGTCAACCTTCCTGCATAATTTTTAAGATGACTGACCCCATATTAAACAGGAACAGCCAACATGCAGATCAGAACTCCAAGTGCACAATGGCTCTTTTTTCAATTTCACTCTTGAGGAAAGTCCCACCTTTCTCCCCAGCCAGGGCAAGACAACTGCCAAGGCAATTGGCATCTGCCAGGAACAGAAGGCAAAGGAGCTGCACTCAGTCAAACCAAGGAGTTCTATTACATTCCACTTCCAGAACCATAAAGAAGAAACAAAAAGTCTAAAATATAGTATAAACACTGACTCTTCAAAGTTTGGTGCATTTCACCTTCAAAGTGAAATGCACTTTGAAGTGCATTTCCTTCAAAGGCAGAAGGATTTAAATAGTCAACTGCACATTAAGGCCCCTGCCTGGTTCACTACTACATTTTTCATCAGTGCAGATGTGTGCTTTTGCTGGGCTGACATTAGCTCTATTATCAAAGGGAGAGAAACTTTAACTGAACTTCGTAAATCATCACCTCTGAAAGAGGAGGTAAAGAAGAGTTGCGCAAGGCAAACAAACTACCTCTACAATAAGGCATTCCCACTATCTGCATTTACACCACTCAAATAAGGAAACTGGAGAACAACCCTGAAAGTTCTTTAGTTACTTTAAAATGCAGCTGCAGTTTACTCTGCATGTTTTTCCATGGCACCTGTGGAAGTTACAAGTACAAGCCACTCATGGATTTTTGAGAGGTCAACAGAATGGCTTCTTCATGTTAAAAGTGCACATCTGTAGGGCATGAAGTATTTTGATCATTATCTTAACTATTGCCATTCAAGAATTAGGCAAAACATCTCACTAATTGTTCCTAAATGAAAACTAGAAGTTTTAATCAACTGCAAATATACCTAGGAGGTATACCTAGGAGGCTTCTTAGTACTGTATGCACAACAGGCTTCCCAAGAAAGCCAGCAACTCAGGATTACACTGAATTGTTAGATACGTATTTCTGCGTAAGTCATTCTTAAAATACGGGCTGAGACAAAGACATAACTCTAGAGAAACCATCCTTCTCTTCTCCACATGTGAAACATGCTAGGAATTCAGTTTGTTTGAGAGCTATCACCACACCTTATAACAGGTAATACAAATTCTAGAGTAACTCAGCTGATACCTGAAGCAGTCTGTGTGAATGTTTCAAAGCATACTGAGCACACAGCTATAAGCAGTCTTAACTAAGCTTACTAGTGCCTGTATTCTAGTACTGTTAGGAGACTCACCACCAGCACAAATTCCTTTTACACAACTTGCAAACTACTCAGTCAAAGACACTTCAAAATGCTTTCTTAAAGCGAAGCTACTGGCTCCAGTTTTGGAAGTGCAGTACAAAACTTACTTGAGTGACTCGAGTTAGTTATGCGCTCTGCGAAAGTTCACTTCTAGCATCAAAAATACTTTGAATCTTTTAAAGCAAGGATTAAGCTCCTGATACATCCCATACAGACTGATAAATGTATTTTGCAATGTGGTCCTTGCAAATGTTAGGTGCAAAGCTTACAGGAAGTTTATGCTGCTAAAACATACAACTGAGGGGGGGAAAAGACTCTCTAATTTTATGCTTCAGCTTACATACACAGATTTCACACAGTCTAGACAAAGTCTGCTAGTGCCACTAGCTAGCAGTGCGTTCTATGCATGCAGATGTAGTAAAGCAAGGCAGATGCATCCAGCCCAGAGTTACAGGCAAGGAGGTGTACGGTATGGAAGAACTAACAAAAGCAGAGGGGAGGGGATTAGGGGCGTGTCCAAACAAGCAGGAGAAACTATTGCAGTTATCTGCAACACTAGATTACTGCAGATACTCTCATGTTCCAAATGAACAAGTCACTCACCCAGCTCTAAAGTACCAGAGAGAAAATCGTAATTAAAAACTAACAGAAAAGAGACTAAAAAACCACCAGACCCTCAAGGCAGGATAAACTCTTTCCTAAAACAATACTGTTTTGTAATAACGTCTGTAACATACAGACGTACACACTCTACCTTTAAAATACTTACCAGCTTCCTGAAGCAGCTGAAACACACAGCTAGTTGTTGTGTTGGAAATGGCAGCCTTCCCCTCCATTCGGTCCTTCCTGGCTGCATTTCCCGCCGTTATTTGGTCTTTCGACTGCATGAGAACACATCCCGGGATATCTGGCAGCTCGTACACTTCTTTCGTTTTACCTTCATTAACTTTTTTGCCAAGTTTCAGGTCTAGAGGAATTTAAAAAAAAAAAAAAAAGTCAGTTTTGCATCGCAAAGACTTGTTTACTTCCGCGCGCAGAGCCATCACCTTCGAGTCCATGGGGATCCAGCAGGACCCCGCGCTGCGGTCCCTGACCACGAGGAGCTCGCTGAGCCCCGACCCACGGGCCGATTTGGCCACGCTCCCCCGAGCAGCGAGGCCGCAAGTCCCGCTCAAGGCTTCTGCCCGGCGCTCCCGGCGCCGCGCCAGCCGCAGCCGGGCAGCTCCGGCGGAGGCAGTGCCCCGGCCGCCCCCACCGCCCCGGCAGCTGCCGCCTGAGAGGGGCGGCCAAGAGCCCCGCCGCTTTTTTTTTTTTTTTTTCCTTCAAACTTCGGGGCAATCCCAGAACTCCGCGATACGAGCGGAGCGGGGCGGCTGCCGCCCCCAGCATCCTGCGCCTGCAGCTGCCCCTCGCCGCCTCTCCTGCGGCCGTGCCCACCCTCGTGCACGAGCGACTACCCACGGAAAAAAAAAAAACAAAAAACCAACAACAAAAAACCCAAAAATTAAAACTACGCGGGGAAAAAGTTGGGTTCCCAAGCACGTACACCCCAAGGCGCTGTGCGGGCACCGGCCCCCTGAAAGCGGCACCTCCGACCGACCGACCCACCCCCGACGGCCGCCCGGTTACCTGATGCTGCGGGGGCCATGGCCGCGGTGGGAGCGGACGCAGGTACCTAGGGCACAGGAGAGAGCCTGAGCGCACGCCGCAGGGCTCGGCCGCCGGGGTAAGAAGGGGCCGGCGGAAGGGGCGGGCAGCCCGGGCAGAGGGCAGCGACGCCCCCCGCCAATCGCCGCCCTACGCCGCGGGGCGGCCCCGCCGAACAAATTGTCTT
>VXAZ01003904.1:0-31626 GCA_013399875.1 Gymnorhina tibicen
TCTGGGCTCCCAAGCAAGCAGAGCAGAGAAGCAAGCCAGCAAACCCCAGTCACAGTGCTGAAGGAAAAGAAAAAAAAAGAAACAGGCAAAAACCCTAAGGCAACAGTATCTCCAGTCAGAGGCATTGCGCCGCGTGGTCGCCGAGACGATCGCCCCACCGGAAGAAAGCAGCAGCCCCCCGCCCCCAACCCTCACAGGATTCCGGGTTGCCTCTCACCCATCATGATACTCCCGGAGCCGGGGGGGGGGCCAGTGACCATTCCGGACACAAAACAAAACCCAAAAAAATGGATATGGGATAAAAGCTATCCCCAAGACATAAAGTAACAGATTTATTTTTTCAGTCTAGAGGTAGAAATGCTGCACTACTACTGGTAGTAGCTACTGCACAAAGCTGATAATATAAAAGTTTCTAAATATTGATAAATGACTTGTTAGAGTTAGGAATGAAAAACCAAAACACAACAAAACTTGTATGTTTTGACTTGTCTGGCTTGTCAAACCCTTAATTGTTGCATGATAGTTTGATATTTTGTGTGAAATAACGTCTTGAGCTGTCAATTTTTTTCCCTGCTTGATATTTTGAGCATTCTTCCTTTGTAACCTTCTTTGACTGCCCTAGACAGAGCAACCACATCCCCTCTTGACCTTTGTTTTGTTAGCTAAACAAACCAGCCCCTTCTATTCTACTCTCCTCTTGGAAAACTTAGTCTTTCCCTGACCATCCTAGCTGTCTGCACTTGTTCTACTCTTGGATCTGGATCTTGCCAGTTCATGTTTCTTATGTATCTGTGGAGAAGGTTTCTAATTTAAGTGTCTACTTTTGGAGGGGTTTTTTTTCCATTTAATATCTGTATAATTACTGTAGCAGCAATACCAGGAAAGAACTTGCATTATTAGTGACTGTCTCTGATGTTTACAGCTTTCCCAGGTGAACATGAAGAGAAAGTAAACAGATTCCTGCCCTCCCCCCCTTGTCTTTGTGTTACATATGGAATTTCCAATAATACTGAATAGTTATGTGACCTTAATCAGTTTTGATGCAGTTTAAGTCAGGAGAGGAGAGCTCATCGGACATGGTCTTTTTCTTGTATATACAACTTATGTGTGAAAGGTGTTCTTTAACTTCTTACCTTTAAATGAAGACTTAAATTCTAAGTGTTGTTAGCTCTTTTGGGTTTGCTATTGCAGACTCATTGTGGTAAAAGTTAGGTCCCTTTTTTTTTCTTTAAGAATTGCTTATTTATGGAACTAAGAAACAACTGAAATTCTGTGTATATCGGTATTTATTTCAGATAAAGAAGCTTCAGTATCAAGTAGCATTTGAAACTGCTCTGTGTTTGAAGGCTGTTTTCTCCTGGATTAAAAAAACCCCAAACACAGCAACCCACACAGCATATATCTATCCGCAGCAGTTTCCTTAACTAGATTTCTGCACCTGTAATGTACTATATTTTTAACAAACAAATGTAATTTAGTGGTGGGAATGAGCCTGTGGCAGGTGCAGCAAAGGAAGTTAACTCATTGTCAGTTCTGTTTAATCTGTGCTGGGTGACGGTTTTTTGTGTATTGGTTGTATTGTCCTTTGTCACACCACCCCCACCCCCACCCAAAAGAATTTAGTTGTGTGTAGATAGGGAAACACTGAAAAGTTAACTTCACTGGTTCATGAAAACTTTGTGCAGGAAAAATACTTAGAACATTATTTCTTTGTTTTGCTTGGAATCTGTACATATGTATTAGCAGTGGTGTTATATGTTGTCATTGCTGTGGCATAAGAAAGAATGAGATAAAGATTATTAAGGAAATGCCAGTGATATTTTGGTTTATATGTATTGTATATGTAACTTGCAAAACTGTTGACTTGTAAAGTAAGTATAAACAAATCACTATTTCAGAATCTTAAGTAAACAACATAAATGCTGACAGAAGTCTTACTATTTCATGAATTGTTAACACAGGAGCCTATTATAGGTAAATGTATATACAGCAAGTTCCTTTAATTTATTTTGTTTGTCTTCAGAAAATATGCTCAATTTTTTTCATTTCATTAGTATAACAATAGTGGATGGTAATGTGTGGTGTTTGTAAATTTTTGTTGTTTTGGAAATGCAGTTCAAATTATTGTGATGAATTTTTTTGGGGGGGGGTTGGTGGTTGGAATTTTTCTTGTTCTTTTGTTTGCTTGTTTTAAATAGTGTGGACTTCCTTACAATTGGGATCTTTATAGTGAGTGAAAACTAGATGAATAAATTCCTTTTCAGTAGTTGAATATAAACTATGCTGTTTTCCAGGAAATAAACAAACTAGTTCAGTGGTGACTAAACCTTTTCTTTCTGCAGAGGGGGGTGAAACAGTTCCTGGTAATAGTTTGACCAGAGAGTGTTTAATATTAAAGAGATATTTTCAGATAAATTTTGAAATATTACTATTTTTTAAATTGTCCTGGTTTCAGCTGGAACAGAGTTCATTTCAGTAGCTGGCACAGCGCTGTGTTTTGGATTCAGTACAGAATAATGCTGATAATGCACTGATGTTTTGGTTGTTGCTGAGCAGTGCTTACCCTGAGTCAAGGGCTTTTCAGTCTCAGGCTCTGCCGGGGAGGAACTGCACAAGAAGCTGTGAGGGAGCATGGCCAGGACAGCTGACCCAAACTGGCCAAAGGGATGTTCCACACCACAGAATGTCATGCCCAGTATATAAACTGGGGGAGTTGGCTGGGAGAGGCCGATCACTGCTTGGGGACAGGCTGGGCATCGGTCAGTGGGTTGTGAGCAACTGTACTGTGCATCACTTGTTTCTCTTGGGTTTTATTCCTCTCTCTTTTTTATCTCCCTTTTCATTACAATTAGCAGTAGTAGTAGCATATTTTACTTTATTTAAATTATTAAACTGTTCTTATCCCATGGGGTTTTGCCTTTTTCTGATTCTCTTCCCCATCCCACCTGGGGTGGGTGGTGGTGGGAATGAGCAGCTGTGTGGTACTTAACTGCTGGCCGGGGTTAAACCATGACAAAAATATACAAAAAATTTGTATTTGTCACTTTGCTTGCTGTTTGAATTTTGCACCTGTAAATTATTTATTTTGTTTTTGCTAACTTCTTATATGAAAAATATCTCCTCCAAAACTGGGAAGTGAATATGGTAGCTAATTGCTTAAACTGATTATGGATTAAGTGCTGTCCACTGCATTATGAGCCAACTGAAGTTTTGTTGCCAATTTTTGCATTGGTATCATATAACCTGAGCAAATTGTCTTTTGATTGCCTTATGTTGCATCTTTTTTGGTGACAGGCTCTACTTCTGAAACCAGAAGCTTGCCTTTTGATCGCTTAATGCCATTTGATATTTAAATTCTACATTGTTCTACCCACTTTTGACAAAATTTACTTACTATGCATCTGAGATTATGGTCTATGTTTCATTTATGTTATTGAATTTAAAATTATTTTAAGTAAACTGAGAGTTTTAATTTGGTTTTGTGCTTTTTTGTTTTTTTTTGTGTGTGTTTTTTGTGTTTTGGTTTTTGTTTTTGTTTGTTTGTTTTTGTTGTTTTTGTTTGTTTTTTTAGTGCTTGGGAGATGGGAAGTAATGATAGCTGGCACCTGAACTAAAATATCTGTGTAGTCGCTACCATCCCAGAACTTCAGGATGAATGGGGATATGCCTCATGTTCCCATCACTACTCTTGCAGGGATTGCTAGTCTTACAGACCGTAAGTACTCTTTTTTTTTTGTCTTTGCTATGTTCCCTTCTACCTCTTCACTAAATATACGTGCATTTTCAAAATACTAAAAATAGTTTTATTTTTAAAGTTCTTAAAAGTAAATCTGTTCAAAATCAGATTTGGTATTAAAATATTTCTTGTCCTTGCTATAATCTTAAAAATATATTTGAACAAAATATGCAAATTGAAACATGAAATATAGGTTAAAAAAAAGCCCTTAAGTAAACCCAAAACATAAGATATAGGAATTCGTTGTTTGGAATATCATTTGGTAACATATCTGGGAACCCCACAAATATAGAAAAACATAAATGATGAAATACTTCTCTAAAACATACATATCATCATCTTCACTGGAGAGAGAGAGAGATTATTAGACTGATGTTCAGATAGAGTTGTGGAATGTTCTGAATATACTTGAAACCTAGTTCCTTAGTTTTGGACAAAGTACAAAAAAGTTGCTCTAATTAACAAGTGCAAAGAGTGGCTGCTAGAATGGAAATAAGCAGCTGAACCTATGAGGCTTGTTTCTTGGCTGAGTAGATGAGGTATGTGTACTGTCTTTATGTCAGGAAGACAAAATGCAAGGAAAGAAAAAGAACTATTTACATTAAAAGCTGATGCTGGCACAAAACCAAATGGTTATAATCTGACCAAAAATAAATTTCTAGTGGAAACTTAGAGGAGATTTATCATTATTATAATGAAGTCCTAAAACAGCCATTCCAATAAGAGAAATCAGGACAAAGATGCATATTTTTTTATAAAGTGTAAGCAAGAGTTTATAGCTCAGTTGGCTGTCAGAGGATAACTGGACTCAGTGATCCAAGTGCTGATTCTGAGCTCTTGTTTTATTATTATGCTGTTGAAATTTGAAGACTTTTCAAGAGACACTGAAGGTATATACCCAGCAATTGAATTTAATTGCCTATAGTAAAAAAAAGCAAATGTATTCAATGGGGGGGGAAAAAACCCACTTCATGTCTTTCTGATATTCTGAATTATTAAATTGGAAGATGCTGCTTATGTATTTATATGTGTATATATGTACCATTATGTGTATATAATAACAGGCCATCAGGACACAAATCATAAGTTTCTGGGCTATGGACAGTTTTCCAGCACTAATTATTTGCAGGTATGGTTCTCAAGTCAAAATACTTAACTGGTAGAAGTCACTGGCCAGACTCCTGGTGCAAGAGTTTCTTAAAACACTGAATTACCTTTGGTGGGATTAGCCCTTGTGTTAGGTGCGTTTGCTTCTTTCTCTGTCATATTTCTCTGATGTTCAGAAACTCAGGAGTGCATGAAAGAGAAAGGCATGTCACTGCTTCACCTTATTTCTCTCTATGTGAAAAGAAGGTACTGGAATTGACAAGTCCTGTTGCCCTAAAAACATGGAGGATGTGATGAGTAGAGGCAGTAGAGTAGGCTCAATTAACTAGCTGAATTTATAATGTTTTAATAAATGTTTTGCTGATCTTGCTAATTTTTCCAAGTTTCAAGGCACATTCAAGGTAATTAATGCAAGTAATGTAGTTGTCATGTTTTCTTTCTTAATCACATGAGGGAGTAAGAAGGTGTCTGTTATGCTCTTGTTTCATGAAATGATTCTGAACTCCTTTCTATTTTCTGATAACAGTTTTGAACCAGCTGCCTCTTCCATCACCTTTACCTGCTACCACAACAAAAAGCCTGCTTTTCAATGGACGGATAGCTGAAGAGGTTAACTGCCTTCTGGCTTGCAGGGATGAAAATCTGGTTTCACAGCTCGTCCACAGTCTCAATCAGGTGTCAACAGATCACATGTATGTATTTTGAACTTCAACTATATCAGATCACCATCCTTATTACTTTAAATTAAACTGAATGGAATTGAGAAGGATGTTTGTATCTGAAAATTAGAACATGCAGGTTTTTTTATTAGGCTAGCTTAGCAGATTACTGCTGTATAAGAATCAATTGTTTCTGTCAGAATGCGAGTAATTGTCTGACAGCCCTTATGCATAACTAATTTTTTTTTAATAGATCTGTTTGTTCCATTCTTGCTAGTTAGGAGTGCAAACTTTGTGGTATTGATTGTGCAAAAGTCATTTGTGTTCCACTTTGGTTAATTATGTACACTGACAAATTATATACCCAGTATTACACAAAAAGATACTTTTTTGAGACACCCATGCAAGATCTATGTCAGTTCTGATTAGATATTGAACTTAAAATATTTAAGAATTGAACCAGCAAGTATTTTGGTTTTTTCATTTTTCACTGGTGTCCTTTGAATTGTCTTATGTGGACAACCCTGTCTTTTTCCTAAGTGTTCCAATCTATTATTTTGATCAAATGAAAGTAGCTCTTCAAAGTCGTCAATGCAAAGAAAAAGTGAAAATATGGATGTATTTATAGAAAATTTTTGAAGGTTCAAAGGGAATTCTGTAATGTCAAAGATATGCCAATTTCCCTTTCTAAAAGAAAAGATTTTCAAAGTGTTGGGCTGCAATGTGAATGTTATGCATTTATGCATATCTTATTTTCACTCCTACATTAGTACTTTCTGGATGTTATGACAAAGCATTCTTCTTTTATGGAGAAGATCACAATACAGAAATGGATATAGGAAACTTTATAATAGTCTGAAACTGACAGCCATGTATATATAAGTGCTTATTAACAGAAAATAATTTTGAAGACTAGTAAGAATACCTTATCTGCCATTCCTTTAGCATGAGAGGAAAAAAGTAGATTTAGAGAACAGTGGTGCAGTGCAGAGGTGGGGTTTTTTTCTATATTTTAACAGTAAAATGCTGTCATTTGGTTTGGTTTTGATTGGTTTTGGTTGTTTGGGTTTTTTTATTCAACTCATGGTTTCTTATAATTTGAAAATGCATTTGCCTCTTTATTTGCTTACTTCCACAATTCCAGAGAACTGAAAGATAACCTTGGCAGTGATGATCCAGAGGGAGATATACCAGTCTTGCTGCAGGCTGTCCTGGCAAGGAATCCTAATGTTTTCAGGGAGAAAAGCATGCAAAACAGATATGGGGTACAAAGCGGTAAGGATTTTTGATTGATTATTGATTGAGTTTTATGTTGTTCTGTAAGTTTAGGAGGCTGATACTAACCACAAATATGTAGGGAGCACAACTGTGATATTTATGCCTTACCTTGTATTTGATAATGATATAAAGCTATGTATCGGGACATCTTCTAAGAGTGATTGTATTAGAATAAGCACAGAAATACGCTCTACTAGGTGTTTTTGTAAAAAATAATGTTGAATTTCTCTACAAAGTTTAATTTCTAGGATGAGTGATTGGGTTTTATTTTAAAGTAATTTTATTTGAATTTCTTTATAGGTAGGTTTATATATTTGTCTTAGTAAATAATTGAAGTTGGGAAAAAATGCCTTGTTCTATATTGAAAATCTGTACAATTAAAGTATATCACTGTAGTGGTAGTTTTTAATAGTTCTGGGGTAAAGAATAAGGTTGAATGAACCATATGTAACATCTCCTCCTTGCCATTCCTCTTCTCAGCAATTTGTGATGCCCTACAGATTTTACTGTTTTGATAGCTAATTCTTTTTTGAGGTTTAGTGAGATATACTGCTGGATAGCAAAGATGGAGAAGGGGAGAGACCAAGCAAGGGATTAATTGGACAGATTCTACTTGTAGATCTGGAGACTTCTTCATTTGCACCTGAAATATTTTCTTTAAATACTAAACTAAGAAATGAGTAGGGAGATTTTCAGTTTTCACAATGTGAGGATAAGGCTTTGCTAGCATTGTAGAGATATAAATAGAAGTGTTACTGGAGTCCACAGGGAATAGAAAGTGTTAGGGTGTTTTTGGAGGGGGAAAAGATAATAAAATTAGATTATTAAGTTTGTTCACCTAGGCTAGTGAGTAAAAAGCAATACAACATTTGAAAAGAATTTGCTAAGGACAAAACACATAATGTTCCTTGAAAGAATGCAGAAATTTCCAGGAATGAAAATGTGAAAGGCAGTGCTAAATATTTAGTAGGTCATTGATACATATATCCTGAAATGTAAACTATGAAAAGAGTCTCCAGGGTCTGGGTTTGGAGGTAGCTGTTGCAGAGTATAATTTTTCCAGCTGCTGAAAGAGTTGTGACTGTCCTGACAGTTTTTGCATAGTGGTTCCACAAAGAACATATACTTGTCCTGGTTTTGGTTTGGATAGAGTTCATTTTCTTCTTAATAGCTGGTACAGTGGTGTGATTTTTTGATCTAGTATGAGAATAATGTTGATAACACATTTTCCCACCAGTTTTGTAGAGTAAAATAATTCTTTTCCAGTGCAAAAGGGAGGCATTGTTTATGAAATTATTTGTTCCAGCAGAGGCTTTTGAAAGAAAGAAGATAAAGCAAGTTAGTTTCTTTATAATTTTTGCTAATTCTGTGCTTCAGAGGGGGAAACACTTTTGCTGCTTGATTCAATAGATTAAGAATAATCCTTATTGAAATAAAACCATGTATCTTTAGTAAATGTGCTTTTGCCTATGCTTGAAGGGAGGTACTAGTACAGAATTAAAAAATGATTAAACATAAAACTTAAAAGAATAGTTGATGCTATTTTAAAGTTAACAAAGTGCTTTCAGAGAACCAAAAGAGATCAGACTTTAAAACTTCCTTGAATACTTAATTTTATTTTACATAATTCTGAATACTTGTACCGGTGCAAACACTGCAATGTAAGTGTGAAATTGGAAACACTGAAAGAAAGGGGGAAGAGGAGAAAAGTATAGCTGTACACAAAGTATTTTGAGAGGAAGAAGGCCCTGTATTGAATGTTTGGAAAAGCTAGGTGAAGTGTGACTTTATTTTCTATTGAAAAAGGCCACACTCTTACCTGGAAATAGGAGGATCTTTAAGCTAGATGCTGGCAAATTGTGGCAGCCATGTTAGCTGTTAGTACATCCCATTCAGATCTCCAAGGCCAAAGGAGGGTATACTGATGTGTTCTGGCAGCAAAGGTTGGGCTTTCTTCTGCTTTCTGAACATATTTTGTAATCTCTGTGGAGTCATGATTTGTAGAACACTTGAGAGTTTGGTAGAGATCTTATGTAATGCATTTTGCCAGCCATAAGAATGAAATTTAGGTTTTCTAGTATTTCAAATTAATCTCTTCTGTTTTCCTTACTGTCTTCTTTCTGAATATTGTTCTTTTGCCTTCTGTTGAGTCCAGCATGTGGTGAAGTCAGTGCTGGGTACTGTGATCCAGTATTTGTAATGCCCAGAATTGAGAAGGAAAGAAGGCAGTGGGATCCCATGTCTATTTACTCCGCCTGGGGTGGGCCTCTGCACCATGATCCCTTGAGCGTCAGTTCCAGCATTAGTATGGACAAACTGAACTCAAATTCAGTTCTTCCAGCCTTCTTTTCTAATGCAAGAACAGAAAGACCACCTGGTTACAGAATTACATTAAATGTGGAATAAAATTCCTGGTTCAGTACAGTTTGTCAGGAAAAAAAGGCCTCTTCAGAAACCTAAATATTATGTGTTGAATACTTGTGAATATAAGGTAAAGCACAAGCAGAATTCTGTGCTGATGTTTTTTCTACAGTCATATTGATTTGTAGCTCAACACTAAGTTTAGAGCAAGAATTGTTTTTAGTTATGATTAACAAATAGTGCAAGAAATATATTATCTGAATACTTGTTTTGTATCCTGGGTGTACCACCCTCCCCCCCCCCCCAAATTGCTGGCATATTTTGTTTCAGGTAAAGTGTTCAAACCCTTATTCCACATCTTTTGATAATAGTCCCATTGTTGAAACAGAATTCATACAGATAAGATTTTTAATTAGATTTTTCAGACTGTTTTCTATTACTAGGTTGTCTGAACAGACTGAGTCACATCACTGTGCAGCATCAGTACAAGGGCAACATGTTAATTTTATTTTAGACCTTTTTAATCAAATGACAGAGAAAGTTCTGGGTGCTATCATAATTATTTATTTAAAATTAGGCTATTATTTAATTTCAGTTTTCATAATATTTTTTTCTCTTCTCAACACTTTGTCTTTCAGTAGATATCTGTTAGAAGATCAGCTAAAATAACATTGCAATAGGTTAGTCTTCATAGCATAGCTTAGGATGCAGAAAGGACTTAAAATTCACTTTAAACTATTTACTTGTGCAGTTTTGAGGATTAAAATCTTATACATCTTTCCCTAAGCATCAGTTGCTTTGATTTTTTTTTCCTCTATAGAAGAATTAAAATGCACACGTGCCTGTAAAAAGGAAAAGCTTTGTAGACATATGCTTTCAATAAGAGTGTATATTTAACTTAAAAATTGCGTGTTGGTGAGCAGTCCTTGCTTAAGCATGCATGATGCTCTAATATAGTTTAATCATACAAGATTTTTTCTGTGGTCTTGAGCCGTGTTTTTATATTCTTTGGCATTTAGTAGGAATGCTAAAATGGATTTATGCATATCACTTTTTTCTGAGCAAGAAAAATTACATTCAAGACTGGGAGTATATGTTAAGGATAGAAGGCTGGCCAATATCCCCGAGTGCTGTGCAGCCTTTCAGAAGGACCTCGACAGGTTGGAGAGTTGGGAGAGAAGAACTGTCTGAAAGTCAACAAAAGCAAATTCAGGGTCCTGCACCTGGGGAAGAATAACCCCAGGCACTAGTACAGGCTGGGGGTGACCTGGGGGTCCTGGTGGACAACTGTGATGAAGAAGGCCAACAGAATCCTGGGATGCATTAGGAAGAGCATTGCCAGCAGGTCAGGGAGGTGATCCTGCCCCTCTCCTCAGCTCTGGTGAAGCCTCACCTGGAGTGCTGTGTCCAGTTCTGAGCTCCTCAGGACAGGAGAGACATGGAGCTCCTGGAGCAGGTCCAGCAGAGGCTGTGAGGATGATTAAGGGACTGGAGCATCTCTCTGATGAGGAAAGGCTGAGGGAGCTGGGGCTGTTCAGCCTCCAGAGGAGACAGCTGAGAGGGGATGTCATCCATGTCTGTCAGTGTCTGCAGGGAGGGGTCAGAGAATGGACCAGGCTCAGCTCAGTGGGGCCCAGCAATGGGACAAGAGGAACAGGCAGGAACTGATGCCCAGGAGGTTCCACCTGAACATGAGGAAGAACTCTGTGCAGTGACTGAGCACTGGAACAGATTGCCCAGAGAGGGTGTGGAGTATCCCTCACTGGAGATATTCCAGACCCATCTGGACACAATCCTGTGCCGTGTGCTCTGGGATGACTCTGTTTGGGCAGGGAGATGGGACCAGATGACCCACTGTGGTCCCTTCCAACCTGACCCATTCTGTGATTGTGTGAATTACTAGGATGATGTTTTCTCAAAACTGAGCATTACTAACAATCAAAATTGAAGTTGCATTTAAAAGAAATTCTTAAGTATTTTAAGGTATGGAAATGCACAGTGGAGCCATAAATCTGCTGCTTAGTGATATGAACAACAATGTAAAAGATGTACAAGAAGATATTTTAGCGTTAATGGCCACAGACTAATTTCAACTCCTTTTTAGACTAAATGTTTGGGCTTATTTTTACTCCTTCCTCATTACATCATTACTAGACAGACTTGTTATCTATCTGAAAACTTTGGAGACACTGTTGTGGTGGGGTATTTTTGTTTGGTTGTTTGGTTTTGTTATTGTTTGGGGGGTTTTAGTGGGGCGAGGGGAGGGGGATGGGCACTGGGGACTTTGGGTGTTTTGTTTGGTTGGTTTTTTTTGAAGTTATCTAGATTGTCTCCCCTAAGAGAGATAAAGAGGTGAGAACTGCCTGTCACAGAATAAGTTTTAGGGTTTTTAAAATGGAATTAAAATGTATTTTTATATTTTCTGTCATACTTTTTTAAACCAAAAGCATGTTTTAAATTTACAGAGGAGAAAAGAGATATATTTTTCAAGTATTTTAGAAGTGCAGACTTTGTTTTAAGCATAAAATGAAACTTCTGCATAGTTCATACTCATACTGGCACATTCTGTCAGCTTTCTGTACATGAATGTTAAGGGTTAATAGTTTGGCTAACTACTACCTAGCTGTGGTGAGAATGGCTGTGAGAGGTGAGTGGGTAGTGAGCATGCCAGGTGCTGCCTCCAACACCTCTGGAGTTTCCTCCTCACTTGCCTCTGTGCAAGGCAACCAGTGTTCATTTAATCAAATTTTGCAGGAGTTGAGGAGTCCACTTCTGTTACTCTGGACAATGAAATGTCCTCTGTACTAAAGTATGGAGGTATCTTATTTTTTTTATTTATTTATTTTTCAGCACAATATGAGAATTTCACTCCTGCTCTGGGCTAGTTTGTCTGGGCTAATATACTTGGAATGCAGCACTTCATACCTACCGGGAGGTAGTAATGGCTTAATTCCTGGGGGATTATTCCATCACTTCTTTGTTGGGGAGAGGGGAAAAGAAAAGAGGATGACAGGAAGGATTTCTGAAACTAGCTTTGCTTGTGTGAATATTGCAGTAATTGAAATCAGTGATAGTAATGCAAAGATTGATGACTCCCAAACACTCTGGATTAGTCAGCCATCTATCTAAACTTTGGTTTAAATATTTGCATTGCTGATGTGCTTTTACCCATGGCTTTGGATCACTTGCTGTGGCTTCCCAAGCTGCAATGTGTATCTGAATTCTGATGCTGTTTTAGCTGCAAGACATTCAATTCTATCATTAAAATCACCTGGTTAAAAGTCATATAAGTTCTTGTGTACCTGTACCATTTCAACTTCCAGTGTTATGTGGTGGTTAGAAATTCTTTATATCTGTATGGAAGAGAGAAACCAAAAAGATTCATTTAAATTCTCCCTAATAAAGATGCAAGTTAGTTCCAGGCCCACTGGTACTTGTGGCTTGCCATCTAGTACAACTCCTGAATTTTCAAAGCATGACTGTGGGAATCTACAGGCTGTTGGAGACTACAGATGGGATATTGGTGGTTCTTTGCAACTGAAAATATTTCAGCACCTTCTTTGATAACATTCCTTATAAGTGTGGTGGAGGTGGAATAGAAAACTGTTGTCCCTGGGTAGAAAGGAACCACTAAGGCATTAGGGGAGCAGGGAGAATATCTTGCACCACTCAGCCTGAGGTGATTGTTTGTTGTACTTGATCAAAAAATGGGAAATAAGTTTTGTGTGTTCTGACTTGTTGTGAAGTTTCCAAATCTTATTGGCACATTGAGTACTCCACACACAAGTCTGGGGTGTGGAGTATATGGCCTGTTATAAAATGTTACTATTTATTAGCAGGTTTTTGGCTAAGGAACAGAGGACGGAACTGCCATTGATATTTATAATTGAATTAATACTCCTTTAGGGAACATTCTTTCTGTCATGGTGTAAAATGGACATCTTACATGAAATCAATCTTTTTAAAATGTTTTCTAACAGTCGTAGGTAGAAGATGTCAATGTTTGTAAAGTTTATAATCTCTTTGTATATAATAATTTCTGAAATGAGAGACTTCATTGATTAAAAAGGAAATGCATGTAAAGTAATGCTGCTATCTTCTTAATAGGGATGATGATGTCGCAGTTTAATATTTCTCAGAATTCCATGAGAGGTAGTCCTGCATCTTCTAATTATCAACAAACCACTATCTCACATAGCCCTTCCAGGTAACATTCTCTTTTAAATGGGGTGGGATGGGCAGCAAACTGCAAATTCTATCTACAGTGACAGTCAATTCTTGTTGCAAGTATGTGAATGAAAGGTGATCAGTGTCAGGATATATTTTGCATTTGTCTGACAGCAGGGTGTGTTTCTTCAGCTGGCAAAGCAACATCTTTTTGCTAGTGAGTAATCTTTGTATTCTGATTAGTCAGGATTCCCTGCTGTCCCTCCCTCACATAATTTTGGCAAACTTTTTTTCCTGCTAAAATAATCCTCCTGCCTCCTGACACCCCTACAGCTATTCTCTACCTGTGGCAGGAGGACAGGAGAGAAGAGGCTATGTGTTCCAGCATGTATAACATTACCAATGTGACAGAAGGGTGGGAAAGGCGGCTTGTAAAAACATGGAATACTGCTTTAACAGTTATACAAAAGGCTGCTCAGAGGAGGATAGGCCCAGTAATTTGGCCAGTCTTCCATCAGCTTTCTTATCAACTTTCTGTTTCTTTTTCAAACTTTGAGTGTCAGCAAGTAGCATGTACCTACAGAATCATTTAGGTTGGAAAAGACCTCTAAGATCATCAAGTCCAACTGTTAACCTAATATTGTCAGGTCCACCACTAAACCGTGTCCCTAAGTGACAAATGTACATATATTTTAAATACCTCCAGGTTGGTGACTTAATCACTTCCCTGGGCAGCCTGTGCCAGTGCTTGACAAACCTTTTGGTGAAGAAATTTTTCCTGATATATAATCTAAACCTCCCCTGGAATAACTTGAGGCCGTTTCCTCTTGTCCTGTCGCTTGTTACCTCCTTTCAACAATAAAGTGTCCCCTGAGCCTCCTTTTCTCCAGGCTAAACACCCCCAGCTCCCTCAGTCTTCTAAAAGAAATAAGAAATTTGTATAAATTTCCTTTTCCAACTTTTTCATTTTATTTTTTAGCCGGTTTGTGCCACCACAAACAAGCTCTGGTAACAGATTTTTGGCACAACAGAACAGTCCAGTGCCTAGTCCATATGCTCCTCAAAGCCCTGCAGGATACATGCCGTATTCACATCCTCCAAGTTATACACCACATCCTCAGATGCAGCAAGGTAAGTCTTGGATATTTATTTTATTCTCCTATCTCATGTCAGCTTTACCTTCATGTGTGTGTTTCACAGCTCTCTAATTTCTTTGAAGGAGCCACATGCTTAATGCAAATCTTGGAGTTGGTAGGGAATTTTTTGGGTATGCTTACATTTTGCTTTCCTGACTGTACAGAGTGGTAGTATTTATTTTATTTCAAAAAATCCCATAAGGATCATAGAGTCCAACTCTTAAGTGAATGGCCCATATAGGGATTGAACCAGTGACCTTGGCGTTAATGCTTCTCCTCTGTGTACACTGATTTTGCATAGTTGTCACAAATACATGACAATAGAAAAATTTTAAAAACCCTAAAACTTTTTATTTGTTAGCTATGGCATTTGTTTATCTGTACTGGTGAAAACATAATTTTTGCCAGTGTAATGTAAGTTTTGCAGCCAGCTTATTTAACCTTACCTAACCTTTGCAGTGTAGGCTAGGCTAAGTTGGCTAGAATTATACTCAAGGGATGCAGTAACTGGCAAAGATGACCTTCAGAATAAATGGATTTCTTTGTTCTTCCCTTTTCTAAAAACAATCTTGAACAATATGAACACTGCTAAGTATCTAGGCATTATCCTTTTTTGTAAGTAGAATTCTTGTTAGATTCTTTTAAATCATCTGTTCCTAAAGTTTAGCAGTGTGCTTAGAATTTATATAGCTGTTGTGTATGTAATGTTATATGTCTCATGAATACCTTGGAAGTTACTAAAGGTAGTGAATGCATATTATGTAGAGGAAAAGCAAGTTTTCTATAACCTATGAGTATGATGCTGACTGTAATTAGGATAGATGTGGAGTGAAGCTTGGCTAATCTGTACATGGAATTTAGGTTTAAGAGTCTCTTGAAAATTCAAATCTTAGATACTAATTTTATTCAAGGTATTTGTGGAAAAAGGATTCAGTGAAGAAAGTTGGGATTCTTGTTCCAATCCTAGACCTCTTGCATCCAACTCATTAATATTATGACCTTTTCTGCAAGAGTTTTTACAGTTAACGATTGTGTGAATATATTGGTATCATTATTTTTATTTTTCTGTATTTCAGCTTCAGTATCCAGTCCCATTGTCACAGCTGGGATGAGGAATCTCCATGAAAATAAAGTTTCAAGTCAATTGTCTGGAAATTCAGCTAATCATCATGCTGATAATTCTAGACATAGCTCAAATGAAGACTATCTACAGATGGTGCACAGGATAAGTAGTGATGTATGTTACCTAGATCAGTTTATGATGATAAAACAAATATTTACTATGATCAAGTATGTGTTTAGCTGCCTTAGAAGTCAGATATTTTATGAGGATGCTGTTGATAAATAAAACCACTGAAAATATATTTTGGTTTCAGATGTGTGCACTCAACTGTGCAACTTTAATGTGCGAGTTTTAAGATTTTTCTAGATCTCTTTCCTTTGGAACAGTTTGTAACAGTGATTCTGATGAAAGTATGAAAAGTAAAAAATCTTACTCATGTGAGTTTATTATAAAGAGATGGTAGAGTGTCTCTGTAATTATTGTATCAATATATTGACGTAGACAATACTAGATTCTAAATAGGTTTATAGTTAACGTGTCTTTCTGAAGATTCCCCTAACTGTCAATTAGATGAGACAATTGCATAACCTATTCAGTAATATAGTAGTGTTGTCAAAGGCAAAAATTCCTTTTAATATTTTTTCTTACAGGTCTGTTATGTGTTTTTATGGCCTGGTTTATTTATAATATGTTTTCCCAGTGACTTTAGTTCATGTGGGAGAAATTCTTGCTGAAGTATAGAATATAAATGAAAAAAATCAGCAACTTTCTCCCATGGTGTTTTCAACTTCTTCACTTTCTTAATGAGCATCTCATCCTGTGGATGAAGCATGTTGTGACTCTTCTTTACAAGTTTGGCACACAGTCTTAAGGGGACAGCACTTAAGTTTCATTTTTATTTTTTGACTTTAGTTCTTTGAACTGTGTGGTCTTAGCGATGCCTACAACAGTTACAAAACTTGATCAAAACCTGGTGACAAGCGGGCCTTTTTTTGACTTTTTTTTTAAGATGTATTTAATTTACCTTATGAAAACTAGGGCAACTCTTGTCTTCCTAAATTAGCTCGTGGAAGCAAAAAACAGTGTTGTATTCAACAAGTGTATTGATAACACCAGGCTACCTAAATTCCTTACAGGGATTAATACACTGGAACTCCAAGAGAGTTATTAGTTTTATTAGTCTTCTCTTTTTAAATGCAAGAACTATGCTGATGAAAAATATTAGCTAAGAAGTAGTATCTTAAACAAGAGAGTTTTGTAATGAAGGAATATATCATAATACACAATCTCATCAGGTATTTTTCTCAGTCTCTGCTTCAACAATGCAAATTCTTCAAAATAAGAAGCTGTTCTTGGCATTAAATGTACATATATCACTACCTCTACTACCTCTCTAGTAGGTCACCCCCAACCTGTGCTGGTACTTGGGGTTATTCATCCCCAGGTGCAGGACCCTACACTTGCCCTTGTTGAACCTCATTAGGCTTCTCTCCACCCAATTCTCCAGCCTATCAAGGTCCCACTGAATGGCAGCACAGCCTTCAGGTGTATCAGCCACTCCCCCCAGTTTTGTATCATCAACAAATGCAACTGAAGTGCATCTACACCAATGCACGCAGCATGGACAACAAACAGGGGGAAATGGAAGCCATGGTACAGCAGGGAAAATATGACAGTTGCAATCACGGAGACATGGTGGGATGACTCGCATGACTGAAATGCTGCAATGGATGGCTATAAACTCTTTATAAGGGATCGGCAAGGAAGGAGAGGCTTTAGATACCTCTCGTATGTTAGGGAGTGTTTTGATTGTCTGGGGCTTGATGATGGTACCGATAGGGTTGAGTGTTTATGGGTAAGAATCAAGGGGAAGGCCAACAGGACAGATCTCCTGGTGGGAGTCTCTTATAGACCACCCAGCCAGGATGAAGAGGACAAAATGTTCTATGAGCAGCTGGGAGAAGTCTCGCGATCAGTAGCCCTTGTTCTCGTGGGGGACTTCAACTTACCAGATCTCTGCTAGAAATACAGCACAGCAGAGGAAACAGTCCAGGAGGTACCTGGAGTGTGTGGAAGAACTGACACAGCTGGTGAGTGAGCCAACCAGGGGAGGTGCCCCACTGGACCTGCTGTTTGTGAACAGAGAAGGGCTGGTGTGGGATGTGATAATTGGAGGCCATCTTGGGCACAGTGATCATGAAATGATAGTTTTCTGTTCTCAGAGGAGTAAGCAGGGGGGTCAGCAGAACTGCCACCTTGGACTTCCAGAGGGCAGACTGGCCTGTTTGGGAGCCTGGTTGAGAGAGTTCCTTGGGAGGCAGTCCTGAAGGGCAAAGGGCTCCAGGAAGGCTGGATGTGCTTTAAGAAGGAAATCTGAAAGGAGCAGGAGCAGGCTGTCCTCATGTGCCGAAAGACAAGCCGGCAGGGAAGCAGACCGGCCTGGCCAAACAGAGAGCTTTGAATGGAACTCAGGGAGAACAAGAGAGTGCATCACCTCTGGAAAAAGGGGCAGGCAGCTCAGGAGGACTACAAGGATGTTGTGAGGTCATGCAGGGAGAAAATTTGAAGGGCCAAAGCCCAGCTAGAACTTCATCTGGCTACTGCTGTAAAAGACAACAAAAAGTGGTTCTACAAATACATCAGCAACAAAAGGAGGGCTGAGGAGAATCTCCATCCTGTACTTGATGTGGGGGGAAACATAGTGACAAAGGATGAGGAAAAGGCTGAGGTGCCTAATGCCTTCATAGCCTCAGTCTGTAATACCAAGACCAGTTGTTGTCAAAATACTTGGCCCTCAGAGCTGGAAGATGGGGATAGGGACTGGAATGAAGACCCCATAATCCAGGAGGGAATGGTGAGTGACCTGCTACACTTAGACCCACACAAGACCATGGGGCTGAATACAATTCACCCAAGAGTACTGAGGGAGATGGTAGAAGTCCTCACTGAGCCACTTTCCATCATTTACCAGCAGTCCTGGCCAACTGAGGAGGTCCCAAGTGACTGGAAATTGGCAAATGTGACAGCCATCTATAACAAGGGTCAAAAGGAGGATTCATGGAACTACAGACCTGTCAGCCTGACCTCAGTACCTGGGAAGGTTATGGAACAGATCATTTTGAGTGCGATCACATGTTATGTGCAGGACAACCAGGGGATCAGGCCCAGCCAGCAGGGGTTTAGGAAAGGTAGGTCCTGCTTGGCCAATCTGATCTTCTTCTAAAACAAGGTGGCCCACTTAGTGGATGAGGGAAAGGCTGTGGATGTGTCTACCTGGACTTCAGTAAAGCCTTCTTGACACTGTTTCCCGTGGCATTCTCCTGGAATAGCTGGCAGCCCATGGCTTGGACAGGTGCTCTATTCAGTGGGTAAAAAACTGTCTGGATGGCCAGGCCCAGAGAGTGGTTGGGAATGGAGTCGTATCCAGTTGGCAGCCAGTCACTAGTGGGGTTCCCCAAAGCTCAGTATTGGGGCCAGTCCTGTTTAATATCTTCATTGATGACCTGAACAAGGGGATCAAGTACACCCTCTGTAAGTTTACAGAGGGCACCAAGTTGGGTGGGAGTGTTGATCTTCTGGAGGGTAGGAAGGCTCTGCAGAGGGATCTGGAAAGGCTGGAGCGATGGGACAAGGCCAATTGTATGGGGTTCAACAAGGCCAAGTGCCAGGTCCTGCCCTTGGGTCACAATAACCCCATGCAGTTCCAGGCTGGGGCAGAGTGCTTTAAGCCCTTGCTCCTTGTCCTATTGCTACACTCCCTGATAAAGAGTCCCTCTCTGGCTTTGTTGCAGGCTCCCTTCAGGTATTGGAAGGCTGCTCTAAGGTCTTCCTGGAGCTTTCTCTTTTCCAGGCTGAAGAGTCCTAATTCTCTTAGCCTTTCCTCATAGCAAAGGTGCTCCATCTCTCTCTAATCATCTTGGTGGCCTCTTCTGGACTCACTTCAGCAGGTCCATGTCCTTCCTGTGCTGGGGACCCCAGAGCTGGGGGCAGCACTGCAGGTGGGGTCTCACCAGAGCAGAGTAGAGGGACAGAATCACTTACCTTGACCTGCTGGATTACACTGCTTTTGATGCAGCCCAGGCTGCAGTTGGCTTTCTGGGCTGCAAGTGCTCGTGAGAACATGCCCAGAATATAAGTTTGTGCTTACATTTCACCATTTGATGAAGTTCTGATCTAGGAAGCAGTAAATGAGGACTTCTACAGTAGCTGACAAATTTTCAGGAATGGCATGTGTGTACATGAAAGGTCATCTACCTAGTTAGTTAGTTTAGTTAATTTAATAAAAGTTGTCTTTGCCTTTGTCCTTGGCAGTCCATGGGTAGAGGACCTCTCCTGTTCTAATGAAAAATATATCTTAAAAAGTTACTAAGCTTTTTTTCCCCCCAGTATTTTGGCAGGTTTGAGATTTATTATAATTCAGAGATAATTCATGTTCGAAAAAAATCAGCTCCTTACTTTCAGTGTATTAAATAAACAAGTAACTGTTATGTCAGCAAATTAATTCATTTTGACTTGCAATAAAAAACATGTAAGTTTAAGGTATAGTTCTTTTTATTGCATTGAATCAGAATATTAGATTTCTTTGCACATGAGGCTTTCTCACCAGGCAACAAGTCTTTTTGCAAGCAGTTAGAAAAATAAGTGTAATTAATAGCACATAATGAGTTTTAGATTCATTTTGCTGTGGGAGGGGAAAAAATCTAATAGATTTGTTTTGTATATGCCTATGTATGATGAAACTGATGAAATCTGGTTTCTTATGAATTTATATTCTTTGCCTTGTAAGCACCTTCAGTCCATAAATATAAAACTATTTTCTTTATCCTTAAGCAGTGTGAACTATGCCTTCACAAGGCATAACATGTACAGTGGCTGATCTACTGCTATGCATGTGGAAATTGGCTGTTTGGCCATTGTCAGAGGGAGTGTGTAGTTGTTATCCATCTATCTCAGTTGCCGCAATGGGTGTGCTACAGATTTTGTTCAATCCTGATGTGTTTAAGCTGGAGTATATGAATACAAAGTTTTGCTTTGCTTAACTGTAAAAGTAAGATGGCATTCTAATAAACTTTAGGGTAGGCTAATTTTAAAAATGCTGAATTTGTTTAAAAAAAGAAAAATTTACTTACTATACTCAATTTCTTTCAGTTGGTATTGTAGAGAGTTCATCTTTCTGTTTTTCAGCTCTTTACTATATGTAACAAAAACTTCTAAATGGAATCTTAATGTCAACCAAAAGTGCTTATTTAACTGGAAGACATATACATGGATTTATTTTTGTGTGCATGTTCTGGTTCTAAATTCTTAAGGCTGATTGTTTTCTGGAATTTTGCCTATATAGTAGTCTAATAGCAGTCCAAATTACAAAGTTTTTTATATAAATAAATATTTTTCTAATATTTTTGTATGCTTTTTCATCCAATCCATTTTATCAGTATATGTACTAATTTCAGTCTTTATTTTATCAAGTGTTCATGATTTTTTTTTTTATCATGGTCACTTTAGGATGGCGATCCTTCAGTAAGGAATGCTGCATCTTTTTCCTTGAGGTCACCACAGTCAGTCTGCTCTCCATCTGGAAGTGATGGAACCCTTAAAGGTAATCTAGCAGTCATATATATCAATGTATTTTTTTCACAGTTTAAAAAAACCAGAGTTTAAAGAGGTATTTAGTTAGTTCTCCCAACTTCTATATTCCAATAGTACTAAAGAGTATGTCATTAAGTTTTGGATACAAAATTATTTTGAGCCCTGATTCAGAAGAAATTTCTGAAGGTTCAAAAATTGACTAATCATACTTCAAAACAAAGCTCAAATTCATGAAGGACAGATTAATTTTAAATCCTTTCCAATATGAGGATTAAATTCTTTAAAGGAATGGTTTCAGTTGCTCTACATAAGAAATTATTTAAGGGCAGCATTACAAGTATTGAACTCTTAACCAGCTCAAAAGTGTTTTAACATGCAATGCTTGTCTTGATTGCAATCATCAAATTTTATGAACATGAAATTAAAAGTAGTTCAATGAGCACAATATATATAGCATAAATGAAGCCTGAAAACCTTAGCTGTGGAGAAGGAATAGGGTAAACTGTCAGCCAGGTGAGAAAATAATTCTTTATGCTAAAATATGTAATGCATATTCTCCCTAAGAAGCAATGACTGAGATGAGATTTAGGAAGGTAGGGGTTTGGGCATATTCTTGCTAATTTTTCAGTGCTTATGTATTTACATGGCAATAGTAAAAAGATGCAATAGTATTTTCTTCTCTTTAATCCTGAAACAAAATTAAGTCTTTATGGGTGGTCAGATTAGGTGGAGAGGGAGAAGAGGAGATAGGGGAGATTCCAGAGAAGGTGAGGGTATTGGGGTTGTGCAGCCTGGATAAAACAAGTCTTTGAGGGGGAACATGGATGATGATGATGACAGGGACACACATGGGATGACACACAATGGACAGACAGACCTTAGAGCAGTTTCCTCATACCTATGAGATTATCAGGAAGACTTGAGTCAGGCTTTCCACAGTGTTGTGGAGCAAGGATGAGAGACCATGGACTTTAGATTGAAATGGGAGGTTCTGACTAGGTATAAGGAAAACCTTTTTCACTATCAGGACAGTCGAGCATTGGAAAAGCCCAGAGAATCTGTGCATTTTTCATTCTTGGATGTTTTCAAGACCTGGCTGGATAAGCCCTGCATAACATGGTGTCGTGGTTTAGGAGTGATACTTCCCAATTCAGTGCCCCCACCAAGACTCTCCCAAACCACTCTCTCGCTCCCCTATTTTCCCCTCCCCCTCCTGCTGTGGTGGGCTGGAGAGGAGAACTGGAGACACAAAAGGCAAGGATCACGGGTTGAGATAAGAACAATTTACTGGAACCAGCAATGAGATAAGAAAAGGAACAGTGACAGCAACAATACTAATGACAAAGGGTACAAGAAAGGAAATTATTCACATGGAAACCCCCCCCCCCCAATAGACAAAAGACAATACTGGATGGCTCCCTCTGCCCCACTTCATGCTTACTCTACTGGAAGGAGCCCCTTCTCCCCAGAAGACACTCCCTTTCCCCTTACCCCCAGCAATGATGTGAGGTAGTATAGAATAACCTCCAGGTCCTGGCCATGCCCCCTCACAGCTACTGCAAAAATTAACCCTGTCCTGGTTGGAACGAGGGCACATGGTCTTGCTCACCCCGCTTTGAGCACATGGATCAACTAAAGGCCTCCTGAGGTTCCTTCTTAACTGAATTATCCTATGATCCTGTGACTGCTAAATGATCTCTGTGGTTCGTCTTCTGCAGGCATATACTGTGGTAAACAGTGATAGAAGAAATGTGGCTCAAATGCAAGTGAGAAGTAATTGTATAACATGCCAGCATCATCAGTATTTTAGGTTTTGTGCTAAAGGACTTGTGAGACTTGTGTAAATGGCAGACTAAACGTGGTTGTTTTTCTTTAACTCTGTACACAAAATTGATGTTTAAGCTTATCAGTTTAACAACATTGTGAATCTAAGCTACTTCCACTCAAATATATGATTACCACTGTCACCAAAAACCAGGAAATAAACGCTCCAAACAGTTTTTTTATGTTAGAAAGCAAACATTGCTTTATTAGCAGCACTGGATGCATGGGGAATTCTCCTCAAAGCATGCATGCCCAGTAACCTAACAGACCAGATTATATTCCTGAAACTAATATATATTCATCATGTGTCTATTACATTTTCATCACATTTCCTGAATACGTGCATATATGCTTGTTATTTCCATGAACTTATTTGGATATGAGTAGGGGTCTTTTGAGGGTCTTTGATGGTCGTTTGGGAACATCCCATTCCTCGGAATTCCCTTTTATGTTCCTTGATCATCTGATGAATCTTTTCTCCTTGAGAGTATCTCAAATATGTGGTCAGGTCACAATGTACTTCCCTTATCATTCTTTACTCTAGCACTCTGTTCTCAAAACTAAGACATCTGNTATATTCATCATGTGTCTATTACATTTTCATCACATTTCCTGAATACGTGCATATATGCTTGTTATTTCCATGAACTTATTTGGATATGAGTAGGGGTCTTTTGAGGGTCTTTGATGGTCGTTTGGGAACATCCCATTCCTCGGAATTCCCTTTTATGTTCCTTGATCATCTGATGAATCTTTTCTCCTTGAGAGTATCTCAAATATGTGGTCAGGTCACAATGTACTTCCCTTATCATTCTTTACTCTAGCACTCTGTTCTCAAAACTAAGACATCTGCTAGTACATATTAATCACTGATATAAGTAAACAAGGACGCATTAGCTAGCATAAGACTTATTAGTCACAGATGTAGGGAGTTAACACAAGGCCACAGTAATCTCTGGCATTTGAACTAAGCACTGTGTGGTAAAAAACTAAGCATTAACCACTAATATAGGGATCATACGCTATTGTGCTAAAGTTAAAAGAATTTTCCAACATCTTCCCCCACTGCTGCATAGACTTCTTCTTAAAGAAATATAACTTGTTCGGTAACACCACTCAGCCAGAAGAATATTTGAATTATTTTTCTGGTTAAAGTTGCTGCTGTTTCAATTGGTTGTCTTGGAACTTGTTTTGAAGGTATACCTTTCATGAATATTTCTGAAAACAATCTGATTGTACAATTCAGATTGTAACATTTCAGCATTTGAGAGGCTGAAAAAGTGGAAGAGGAGCTTTTTGATTTACCTGTATGTTAGTTTTACTTTTCTCATTGATAAAGCACACAACTGAAATACTGTTACTAATGGTGCTACCATTTTGACTTCTTAAAGAAATTAATAAACCTTGATTGAGAGAACCAGTTCTTGATGCTGCAAGAATCTTGCCAGATGTTTACTTCCTCTAATCTTGCATTTTAGAAATGTATTGAAGAGGTGTGGACAATTAGTGCTATTTAGAATATGTGATCCCTGACAGTGAGGTTTTGGCCTATAATTTGGAGTGAAAGCGATTGGTTATGCTGATAAATTTTCCAGTGACAAACAGCAAGTACCTACACTGAGTTTTTTGTTGCTACTATCATTTGTCCTTGAAAGTTTGGTTGACAAATTGCAAACTTTGATAAAGAAAGTTACCAAAATAATTAATTGTTTGCTTGGGAGGACAAAAAGAATGGCACTAGACACCAGTCCAGAGAAAAAACACAGGAAGGCTGTTATATCTAAACTTTCTTATATAACATAGAAATGTGAGGCAATTACTGAAGGTATGGGTACAGACTACATTTCTGTACTTCTGACATGGAAGTAGCAAGGACTTCTGGAGACTTGGAGACTGTGATTGTACAACTCTGAATTACTTCAAGACTGGTGTGTCATGATGGGTGATTACAGTCTCTTCAGGAGGGATAGGAAGGGCAGGTGAGGTTGGGGGGGTGTGGCACTGTATGTAATGGAGGAACTGGAATGTGTGGAGCTTACAGTTGGCCATGGCACGGTTGAGATCCTCTGGGTAAGAATCAAGGGGCAAATAATGAGGATGTCATTGTGAAAATCTTCTATAGACCTTCTAGCCAGGACCATGACACCGATGAATTATTCTTTGAGGAACACCTCTAAATCAACCACCATTGTCCTTATGGGGGACTTGAACTTGCTGGTTGTTAACTGGGAATATCACACAGCTGGTAAAAACAGGTCCAGAAGATTGCTAAAACACATGGATGACAACTTCATGGAACAGGTCCTAAGGGAGCTGACTCGGAAAGATGCCCTCCTTGATCTGCTGCTTGTCAACACAGGATCTCGTGAGCGAAGTGGTGATTGGCAGCCATCTTGGCCACAGTGACCATGAAGAGATCGAGTTTAAAATCTGTTGACAGGAGGAAAAGTGCCAGCAAAACCTCAACTCTGGACATGAGGAGAGCAGACTTCAGGCTGCTCAGGGAACTAGTGAGTAAGGTCCCCTGGGAAAAAACTTCTGAAGGTGCTAGGGTCCATCAGTGCTGGTCACTTTTTAAACATCACCTCCTAAGGGCACAGGAGCAGGAAATTACCCAATGTTGGAAGTCAAGCAGGCGAGGCAGAAGGCCGGGCGTGGCTGAACAGGGATCTCCTCTTGGAAATAAGGCAAAAAAGGAAGGTGTGTGCCCAGTGGAAGTAAGGTTAGGTGGTATGGGAAGAATATAGAAATGCTGCTTGCCACTGGAGGGAGAAAATTCGTGTGGCCAAAGCTCAACTGGAGTTGGAGCTGCCAGAACTGTGGGGGACAATAAAAAGAGTTTTTAAAATACATTAATAGCAAAAGGCAGTGAAGAAATAACATCGGCCCATTGCAGGATGAGGATAGTCACCTCAAACAGGGACATGGATGAGACAGAGATGTTTAATGAATTCTTTGCCTCCATCTTCAGCTCCTCAAAGAGCTGCTGATGTCACCACGAGGCCTCTCTCAATGATTTTTGAATGGTCTTGGGAATCTGGAGAGGTCCCAGCTGACTGGAAACTGGCGAACGTCCCAATTTTAAAGAAGGGCAAGAAGGATGATTCTGGAAACTATAGGCCTGACAGGCTCACTTGAGTGCCAGGTAGAATTATGGAGAGGAAGAGTAAAGTTGGGACCATGAACTTTAGGAAAGCAAACTTCCAGCTCTTCTGGGAGTCAGTCAATAGGAACCCCTGGGAAACTGCCATCAGGGACAAGGAAGCAGAATAGAGCTGGCAGATGTTTAAGGAAGCCTTCCATAGAGCACAAGAGCCAGTGATCCCCAGGAGCAAGAAATTGGGCGAGGAAGGCAAGAGATGGGCATGGCTGAGTAGGCACCTGCTGGTCAAACTAAAGGGTAAGAAGGAAATGCACAGGCAATAGAAACAAGGATAGGTATCCTGGGAAGAGTATAGGGATGCAGTCCAGTTGTGTAGGGATGGGGTCGGGAAGGCCAAGGCAAAGCTGGAACTGAACCTGGCAAGGGACACAAAGAATAACAGGAAGGGCTTCTACAGGTCTGTCAGCCAGAAAAGGAAGGTCAAAGAAGGTGTTACCTGGTACCTGGAAAACTTAAGAATGGACAAGGAGAAGGCTGAGGTACTCAACAACTTTTTTGCCTCAGTCTTCAATGCCAACCTCTCTTCCCACACCTGTCGAATGGGTGGACAGCAGGACAGGGACTGGGGGAGCAAAGTCTCTCCCACTCTAAGTGAAGATCAGGCTCATGACCACCTGAGGAACCTGAATGTACATAAGTCTATGGGACCTGATGAGATGCATCCCAGAGTCCTGAGGGAATTGGCTAACGTAGTTGCCAAGCCACTCTTCATGATATTTGAAAAGCCATGGCAGTCGGGTGAAGTCCCAGGTGACTGGAAAAAGAGAAACATTGTCCCCATCTTTGAAAAGGGTAGAAAGGAGGACCCTGGGAATTACTGCCCTGTTAGCCTCACCTCTGTGCCTGGGAAGATGATTAAACATATCCTCTGGGAAGCTCTGTGAAGGCACATGAAGGACAGAGAGGTGATTTGGGACAGTCAGCACAGCTTCACCAAGGGCAAGTCCTGCTTGACTAACCCAGTGGCCTCCTCTGATGGAGTGACTACATCAGTGGACAAGGGAAGGGCTACAGATGTCCTTTCTGTGGACTTCTGTAAAGCCTTTGATACGGAGCCCCACAACATCCTTCTCTCTAAATTGGAGAGAGATGGATTTGATGGGTGGACTCTTCAGGGGAGAAAGAATTGGTTGGATGGTCGCATCCAGAGGGTCGTAGTCAACAGCTCTGAGTCTCAATGGACATCAGTGACCAGTGGTTTCCCTCAGGGGTCTGTATTGGGACCAGTGTTATTTAATATCTTCATTAATGACACAAAGGGATCGAGGGCACCCTCAGCAGGTTTGCAGATGACACCAAGCTCAGTGGTGCAGGTGACACCTGAAGGACAGGGCCATCCAGAGGGACCTGGACAAGCTCAAGAAGCGGCCCATGGGAATCTCATGAGGTTTAACAAGACCAAGTGCTGGTGCTGCACCTTGGTTGGGCAATCCCGGGGATCAATCCAGGCTGGGGGATGAACAGATCAAGAGCAGCCCTGGGGAGAAGGACTTGGGGGTGCTGGTTGGTGAGAGGCTGGACATTCCCCGTCCGTGTGTGCTGGCACCCAGAAACCCCCCATGTGCTGGGCTGATCCCACAGTGTGGGCAGCAGGGAAGGAGGGGATTCTGCCCCTCTGCTCTGGTGAGACCCCACCTGCAGTGCTGCCTCCAGCTCTGGGGTCCCCAGCATAGGAAGGACATGGACCTGTTGGAGCGAGTCCAGAGGAGGCCACCAAGATGATTAGAGGGCAGGAGCACCTCTGCTATGAGGAAAGGCTAAGAGAATTGGACTGTTGGATGGGGCCTTGAGTAACCTGATCTAGT
This sequence comes from Gymnorhina tibicen, assembly GCA_013399875.1. Classification (NCBI taxonomy): domain Eukaryota; kingdom Metazoa; phylum Chordata; class Aves; order Passeriformes; family Artamidae; genus Gymnorhina; species Gymnorhina tibicen. The sequence continues at coordinate 27,889 of VXAZ01003904.1, forward strand.
GGAAGGTGTCCCAAAAAGATATGCTGTAAAGACTAGATGTCCACGAGCAAGGCCGACAAAGGGAACCTGCACCAGCAGCACATGGTAGTTACCATAAAAAGAAATGTTGAGTGATCGTAGTGGGTGACACTGTTACGGGACACTGAGGCACCCATTTGCCAGCCTGATAGAGTTGGGAGAGGTATGCTGCCTACTGGGGGCTGATATCCGTGATGTTGTCGTGCCCCAACTTGTCAAGAGTACAGACTACTACCCTCTATTACTTTTTCATGTGGGTACAAATGATGCTGTAAGCCAAAAAGTAGGTAGGATCAAGGAAGACTATAAAGCCCTGGCAAGGTTGGTGAAAAACATCAGTGCCCACGTCATCTTCTCATCTATCCTACTGGTCAGAGAAATGGGGACAGCCAGAAGCAGATGCATAGTGCAGATCAGTCTGGCTCTGTGGCTGGTGCCATCAAGAAGGTTTTGGCTTTTATGACAATGGGTTGTGCTTTAATGATTGCAGCCTGGTTGGGAGGGATGGGATCCACCTGTCTAAAAAGAGCAAGAGAAGTTTTGGCAGCAGGTTGGCCAATTTTGTGAGATGGGCTTTAAACCAAAGGACTCGGGGGTGGAGTCCAAAGTGGCAATGCTCATGCCATTGCTTCCTCCTGGGGAGTAGGTCATACTAGTCATTGCAGTGAATGATGTTCCTTGACTGCCCCTCAAGATAAGGATCAAAGGAAAAACCACATCGAGGGTGGTTATGGTTATGGTGAATCCTCTTATACCCCTTCTAGGGAACCTGCATGCCTGATTACCTCTCTGAAGTGTCTGTATACAAACACATGCAGCATGGGGAATAAACAGGAAGAACTGGAAATCTATGTGTGGTTGCAGGGCCATGATCTCATTGCAATGACAGAGGCATGGTGGGACAGCTCACATGACTGGAATGTTTTGTGGATGGGTATGTACTTTTTAGAAAGGATAGGTCAGAGAAGCGAGGTGGTGAAGTTGATCTTTATGTGAGAGAGCAACTGGAATGTATTGAGTTCTACCCAGGGACAGACAAATGAGGTGAGAGTTTACGGGTGAGAATTAAGGGACAGGCTGATATGGGTGACATTGTTGCGGGTGTTTACTACAGGCCACCTGATCAGGAGGAGGAAGTTGATGAGGCTTTCTATGGGCAACTGGAAATAGCCTCGCGGTCACAGGCCCTAGTTCTCCTGGGGAACTTCAACCACCCTGACATTTGTTGGAGAGTCAACACGGCCCAGCACACACAATCCAAGAAGTTCCTGCAGATCACTGATGATAACTTTTTGATGCAAGTGGTGGAGGAGCCAACAAGGAAAGGTGTATTGCTGGACCTTGTACTAACAAACCAGGAGTGACTGGTTGAAGACATGAAGGTTGGGGGCAGCCTTGGCTGTAGTGACCATGAGATGGTAGAGCTCAGGATCCTGCATGGGGGAAGCAAAACAGTTAGCAAACTAGAACCTTAAATTTTAGGAGAGCCAACTTTGGCCTCTTCAGAGACTTGCTTAGAAGAATCCCATGGGATGGGGCTCTAGAAGAGAAGGGAGTCCAAGAGAAGTGGTCAGTATTTAAGCACTACTTTCTCCAAGCTGAAGACCAATGTATCCCCATGAGCAAGAAAGGGAAAGGGGGCAGGAGATCTGCATGGATGAGCAGGGAGCTTCTAGCAAATCTCAAATGCAAGAAAGAAATTTATGGGATGTGGAGAAAGGGACAGGCCATGTGGGAGGACTATAGGAATGTTGTCAGGGTATGCAGGGATGCGACAAGGAAAGCCAAGGCTCACTTAGAATTGAGTCTGGCAAAGGACATCAAGGATTAAAAGAAGGGCTTCTACAAGTATATCAGCAACAAAAGGAAGATTAGGGAAAATGTGGGGCCTCTGCTGAATCCAATGGGCGTCCTGGTAATGGAAGACACAGAGAAGGCAGAATTACTGAATGCCTTCTTTGCCTCAGTCTTCACTGCTGAGTACAGCTCTCAGGAGTCACAGACCTCAGAGGTAAGAGAGGAAGGCCAGAGAAAGGAAACTTCCCCTGGTCATAGAGGGTTGTGATAGAGATTGGCTAAACAGACTTAACACCCATAAATCCATGAGCCCATGATGCACCTATGGGTGATGAGGGAGCTGGCAGGTGTTGTTACTGTTGTTACTCTGCGGTTCTCCATCATCTTTGAAAAAATTGTGGAGAATGGGAGAGGTGCCTGATGATTGGAGGAAGGCCAATGTTACTCCCATCTTTAAAAAGGGCAAGACAGAGGACCCAGGAAACTACCAGCCAGTCAGCCTCATCCCCATCCCTGGAAAGGTGATGGAGCAGGTCATTCTGGAGGTCATCAACAAGCCTGTAGAAGAAAAGAAGGTCATCATGAGTAATCAGCATGGATTCACCAAAGGGAAATCATGCTTGACCAATCTGATAGCCTTCTGTGATGGCATGGCAGGATGGGTCGATGAGGGGAGAGCAGTAGATGTTGTCTACCTCAACTTCATCAAGGCTTTTGACACCATCTCCCATAACATCCCTGTAGGTAAGTTCAGGAAATGTGGGTTGGGTGAATGGATAGTGTAGTGGTTTGACCTTGGCTGGGCACCAGGTGCCCACCAAGCTGTTCTATCATTCCCCAGCAGGACAGGGGCAAGGAAATAAGATGGAAAACAACTCGTAGGTTAAGATAGGGCAGTTTACTAAAGCAGAAAAAGGAAAAGCAAAAGTTTGCGTATGCATAAGCAAAGGGGAAAAGTTAATCTCTACTTCCCATCAGTGAGCAATATTCAGACACTTCCCGGGAAGCAGGGCTCCGGAAGGCAAACACTGTAGAATAAAGAATGCCCCCCCCCATTCCTCTTCCTTCCCTTAGCCTTTATATGTGAGCTGATGTCATATGGTATGGAATATCCCTTTGGTTAATTTGGGTCAGCTGGCCTGGTTATGCCTCCTCCCAGGATCTTGCCCACTCCCAGCCCCTTGATGGGGGGGGAATGTTGAGAGACAGCACTGATGCTGTGCCAGCGCTGCTCAGCAGCACCCAAAACACTGGTGTGTTATCAACACCTTTCCAGCTTCCAATGCAAAGCACAGCACTGTGAGGGCTGCTAAGGGAAAATGAACTCTGTCTCAGTCAGACCCAATATAGACAGTGAGGTGGATCAAGAACTGACTGACTGGCAGAGCTCAGAGGGTCGTGATCAGCGGNCTCAGTCAGACCCAATATAGACAGTGAGGTGGATCAAGAACTGACTGACTGGCAGAGCTCAGAGGGTCGTGATCAGCGGAGCAGAATCCAGTTGGAGGCCTGTAGTCAGTGGTGTTCCCCAGGGATCAATACTGGGTCCAGTCTTATCCAACTTGTTTATCAGCGACCTGGGCAATGGGATAGAACATACCCTCAGCAAGTCTGCTGATGATACAAAACTGGGGGGAGTGGCTGATACACTTGTAGGCCGTGCTGCTATTCAGTGGGGCCTTGATAGGCTGGAGAGTTGGGCAGAGAGAAACCTAATTAGGTTCAACAAGGGCAAGTGTAGGGTCTTGCACCTGGGGAGGAATAGCCCCAAGTACTAGCACAGGTTGGGGGCTGATCTACCAGAGAGCAGCTCTGCAGAGAAGGACCTTGGAGTCTTGCTGGATGACAAGTTGAATGTGAGCCGGCAGTGCAACCTGGGGCCAGGAGGGCCAATGGGATCATGGGGTGCATCGGGAAGAGTGT
>VXAZ01003905.1:0-117094 GCA_013399875.1 Gymnorhina tibicen
CACAGTCACCCCAAGACAATTCCATACACTCAACCTAGTTTAGTTGCTCAGTTTACCTTTCTGACATGCCATCTACACAGTCTGGCTGGATTTACTGCAGGGCATTTCTTTACAAGTTCAGCTGACAAATTGTGCTAGATGAGCCTGAAGTGAGAGCTGAGACTCTGCATTTAACTTTTGAGTGTCATGATTAGGCTGAAAGTGCAATAGATTAACTCTGAACTCAAATCAGCTCCTCAGAAGAAAAACTAGATTGAAAATGCTGCTCTGGATTTGAGATCCAGATATTCAGCTGAGGGAGCAACTGTCTTTTCCCAGTAGAGTCTGCTAGTCTGGTGAAAACATTTAGACTCAATTGAAATTTGTCTCTGTATTTCATGCCATTTTAAAGGAAGTTATTTTTCTGACTACCTTTTTATCTTCATCAATATAAGCTAGCTGGAAAAAATAAAAGGAGAAGAAGCACTCTATCTGTTCACAGGAGAATACTAGTGGTGTGTATCAGTACTGTGCTATACTGTATTATTATGTTAAAATGTCTTATGTTCCAGACTTTTCTGGTTTTAAATAATTAACTCTTTGATCTTTGAGGGTTTTGGTTTGGGAGTTGGGTTTAATTTGGGGGGTTTTTGAGTGCTTTATCACTATTATTGTAGGTTTTTTCTTACTTTTTAGGGAAATATGCTTCTCCTTGTAACAAATTTATTTTAGAACGCAGCACAGTTGAAGGTAGTATTCAGCAAAATTACACAGTGAAATATTTTAGACTCAACACTACAGAGATCTTGATATGGGCAAAGAGCTGTAGTATTATATTCTGTATATACACACTTACTTGGTAATAAAATTCTAATGCTTTTAGTCATTCATCTGTTTCTAAACCTGCTTATTGTATTTCGCTCTCATTTAGTATTTGAAAAATACAAAGCTATGTACAGTTAACTGTGTTTGAGTTACAGTAAAAGAAAAATCAGACTATTCTTCCAATTTTCTTAAGTGGTAATGGCTGCAATTCACCAGGACCATTTTATGATCGAGGGCCAAATTAATAATTTCACAGAATAATAATAAAAAAAGATCTCTTTATAATAGAGTTTTTTTGTTGCTATCAGTCTTTAAAAAATGATGAAGCATCAACCAAAAATGATGTGCAGAAACTTCTGGAACTGGACCAAAACCAAAGGTAAGACCCTCACCTCCTTCCTTCTCTTTCCATTTCCTAACTGAAAACTGTCAGACAAGCAAATTCCACCTTTCCTTTTGCTATACAGATAAACACTGCTGTATTCCAGCGTCTGCTGACTGTAACAGTAAAATAAAGGCAGGAAATACTCTTTCTGAAACAAATGATGGATTTGCTGGTATTGGACAAATGTTAGGAAAATGTATTAAAATGTGAGATATGTACTGAAGAAAGGCATTTTGAATTTTAAAGGAAGATTTAGTCTTGAAATATTCCTTAAAAAATAAATTCAGAATTTTTAGAATATTAAATTACTAAAATGTCTAAATCTCTAAGTTTGGAGATGACATATTTATTCAAACCTCTTAATTAAATGTTTGTGTGTGTAGACACTCCAAATCACTAGTCCATGTGCAAACATAAGAATACTTGCACTGGATATTTGTAATGAATGGAGTTAGGAGGAGAAAGAAGTATTAGTTTCAAATTATTCATTGAGCACTTAAAAAATTAGTTCCCATGGCTGGGAATGCAAGTTCCCAGCCTAGTGCTTAGTCTCAATTTCCCTAGTGCTTCATTGCAAGTAAGTCTCATCATTCTGCATCTCTTAATTCTTGAAATCTAGACCAACAAATAGCAACATCAATACAATTTTAATAACAAGAAAGCATAACTAATATGGTGACCATTTTAGCTGGAAAAATAGTATATAATGAGTGCATCTATACTTCATATTTTTCCTTAGGAAAAATGTTTAGTAAGAAACTTTATTAAGTTTATACATCCTTCATTGTTAAAAATGCAGTAATTAAATTCCATGGCCATCTTACATTTACATTCACTGTAGAAGTACACATGGAAGTACATATGAAATTGCGTTGCTACATAGAAGCCTTGTGAGAAAATTACCTTCATGTCTTAAATACACAATATATAAGGTCCACAATACAATACCAGTAGAATTTCTTACTTTTACTGTGATACATAACAATCTTTCAGGTAATCCAGACAAATATATTAAATTATAAAGGCATGACTTTAGCTAATATCGTATTTAAATACTTATGTGGCTTGGACGTGACTGAAGGTGTACATCTCAGCATTATGGCTGTCCTTCACACAGACGAAATCCATCATATATGAATGCAGTTTTGTGGTGGTTTGATTGCTGTGCAACTTTCCTTTATGAAATTGAGGCATGAATTGATTAAAAGTATTAACAGACTGTTTAGTAAATAGATCTTAGTTGCAGATGGGAAAATTGAGTCTGCTACAAGAAAATTTTATTACATATTTCAAATATTCTTCCTAATCTCCTCCTTAAATCACCACTTTTGCAGTCTCTCAAGATCCACCCAAAAATACATGTTGAATTTTGCTTCTAAGGCACCCAGCCATTGAGTATACTGCACAAGAGCAGTTCCCAGAAATAAAGACTGGATCAGTGTAATCTGCTGCAGAGCAGCCCACCCCGTCATTCAGAAAATGAAAGGTTTTTACAGTATACTACAAGGAAGTGCTTTGGGGGTACTGCTGTTGCCAGCTGTTTACAGACTTACTAGATTTCATTTCCAGAGAAGTGTAGAACTTCAGCATACGAAAGAGGTACTAAAAATGTGCCAGGGAATCTTCCTCATAGAATTTCACTAAGGAAAGGTCACAGTTTATTTGCCAGGGTCCTCAGGCTGCATTTTATCTGCAGTAAATTAAAAAAAGTGAACATAGTATTATGCTTAAAGCTATTGTATTGAAGCCAAAATTCAAAATACATCCCAATATTAATGTTATGATCTTTCTTTGGACAAACATGAGCTGCATTTGGTCTGAGCACGACTTTGATTGGGTTCAACGATGGTGGATGAGACAGTAAAGTTTAGAGTGCTAGAATCTCAGCTTTTGTAAGTAAATGTTCTGCTGACTTCAAAATAGATTTTTTTAAAAAATTCCTTTTGTGCAAAGTCTTCAATAATTCCCAAGTTGCAAGTAAAACTTGGTCACTTACTATGATGCCCCCAGTTTTATTCTTTCTGTGCATCATCAGCATTTTGAATTGATGGCATCTGTTAGTGCTGATGGTATATTGTTTTCATGCTGCTCAGTCACTTTTTCAATTAAATCTGTTCTGTACTAGTATTGCCAGAATTGCTGAAAGTAGTAGGGGTTCTCAGCTAAAAAGAAAGATGATCCAGCATCTAGCAAGTTCTTTTAAATTTAGGGGGTTTCCATTCAGTTTAGTTTTCACAGGGCTAAATTTTATCTGTTATTGTATGTAAATCCAGTTTTGGGTTCATCTTCATTGGAAGTTTATCCATGCAAGCAGCAACCCTCCAAAAGCTCTACAGTTGTTATGAAATATGTCATTTTACTACTTTGCTACAGTTCTAAAGTGTGTCATATGCTGTGGGTAGAAAATTTTTGCAATTTCAGTAATGCAAAGGGTTTTCACTTGATTCAAATAAAGCCTAATCCAAGCAATTATCCTGTTCTTTTTTCTTTGTGTGCCAGAATCTTCTACTGAATTTTTTCTTGCTTGTCTCTAGAAAGTGCCATGTGAGGTTGAATTTTATCAGAGCATGGTTTATTTGTTTATGTTAAAGCAGGTATAAACTAGTTCTTATTGATAATAGCATGTCTCCATGTCAGTGCATTTTCACTTGCCTACTTTCCTCACTTTTTTGGTGCCAGTCATTTTTGTTAGAAATTATGCACTGGCAGATGTTTTGCACAGCAGGCCATTCAGTAGATAGAAACAGTGGCCACTTTGCATCACAGATAATTTTTGTTTTGCATTGGCATTATACTTCACAGAGTCACTATGATTTTATTTGCGAGACTCATAGACAAAGTACATCTGCCCGCTACCCTGAATAATTAAAGATCCAGTTTTTTGAATCTGAAGAATTATTTCCTAATGGACACTTGTGTTGAAGTTTGTGTTCTGTGTTTTCAATAAACTAGGGAAGAAATGAAATCTCTCCAGGAAGCCTTTCAAAAGCAGCTTAACGAGGCAGCTGAGAAAGCAGAGAAGCAGCAGGCTACCGTGAGTGATTATCTTTCTTTCCTTATTTTTGTTTTTCTTTTGTTTTTTCTTAATCTTGTCTTGAGAATTTATTAGCTCAAAAAACTTTAAAAAAAAAATCGTGGATTTCATATATGTGTTAGTACTCTGCAAGCTTCAGAAGAAAGGAGCTGAAAAAAGGTTTTATGTTCTAAAGTATTAAGATTCCTGTCTTCCCTTATTTCTGTGGAATTTAGGGATGTTTATACACTCTTGGAGACTAGACAGGAGGTTTGGGCCTAAATCCTCTCCCTGGTGAGATTATCTTTATGGACCCTCATGTCTCATCTATGCTAATATACACTGTCATACATCCATTTACTTTTTAGGAATGACTATGGATTTTCAGCAACAAAATAGATAGTAGAGTGTCTGATTTTGACCTTAGTAGAATTAATTATCATTATAGAATGTAATATTAAGTCCCGTTAAGTTTTCATGCTATATTGAAATTCTGTTTCTGGACAAACTGTACAATTGTTTTGACTTCCATGTAGCAATGTAATGTTTTGGAGCATAAATAGACACATTTTGCTACCGCAGGGGAAAAAAAAAGTAAAATTATGTTTACTAAAATGAAAGAAGGAAATTTTTCCTATGTTGGTTAGTAATATTCCTATAACATGGGCACCACTGAGCATAAGTTGACTAGATAATCTCCAGAGGTTCCTTCAAACCTTAAGCGTTTTATGATTTGAACTCTGGACTTGAAAACAACCTGCTAGAAGTGTTTATACATCTATTTTATATTTCATACTGGATAACTACCAATTTATTTACTGAGATCTTGCTGTCTTCCAGGGTCACAAAGCAAGGGTTTGTCCAAGACAGAGGTTTAAAAGTAATTATTAAATTCAATAAATATTTACTATGCCTTATTTAGTATGACTGTGATTCGTATGTGGCTTTATGCCCTTGGTGAACAAAATGTGAGAGTGTATGTTTTGCATGCTACTTTCTAATTAGAAACAGCATAGATTGTAGACCAAACTATTCCTTTTGCAGGTTTCTTTCAGTTAATCTGAAAGATTTTTGAAAACACATTTTTTCCCTTTGTTGCTCAAAAGTCTGAAGAGTAAAGATACTTTTTGGTCTTCTGTACCACACAACATATAATTAGTGTATTTTTGGTACTTGTATTTTTGTCTAGAGAAAAAAAGAACTTTTATCTTCTTCAGGAGTGAAAAGAAGTGATCTGAAAGCTATATGGAGTTTGAAAAGGATAGCCTATTTTGGTGGTCTTTCTAGCCAAGACAGCATATATCCAGAAAAAACCAAAACAAACTGCACTTGTTTTAAGATGTTTTTGTACTGAGACAATCTATAAATTGTCTATGTTGAATCCTAGATTCATAGAATGTTAAGGGGTTGGAATGGACCTTAAAGATCATCTAATCCCAACCTCCCCTGCTGTGGGCACGGGCACCTCCCACTAGATCAGGTTGCTCAAGGCCTTATTGAACCTGGCTTTGAACACTATCAGTGTTGGGCATCCACAACCTCCCTGGGCAACCTGTTCCAGTGTCTCACCTCACAGTGAAAGATTTCTTCCTAATATCTAACCTAAATTTCCCCTCTTTCAACTTATAGCCATTACTCCTTGTCCTGTCACTACAGTTCCTGATGAAAGATCTCTCTCCAGCTTCCCTGTCAGTCCCTTCACACACTGGAAGGTTGTTCTGAGGTCTCCATGCAACCTTCTCTTCTCCAGGCTGAACAGCTACAACTCTTTCAGCCTGTCTTCATAGGGGATGTGCTCCAGTCCTCTTATCAACTTTGTCGCCCTCCTCTGAACTTGCTCTGACAGTTCCATGTCCTTTTTATGCTGTGGACACCAGAACTGTACACACTACTCCAAGTGGGGTCTCACAAGAGCAGAGTAGAGGGGGAGAATCATCTCCTTCAATATAGTTCTGAAATAAGAAAATATGAGTATCTAGCTGTCTCTGATAAGTACTCAATACTAGTTGAAAGTTGTCCATTTTTCAGGTGCATTGAATGCATTCCTATTGACTCTATCTGCACAATGAATTCTAGTCCTACAAATAGAAAGTGGAAAACCTATTTAATTGTTGAATCTCTTTATTAGATTTTGATACTCAAGACTAATTCAGGTGTGGATTACATAAATCTCATATGTAGTGAATGGATTTGTTGTTTTTTGTGACAGTGCTTTTTTTTAATTTGAGCAAGAATGCCTCTTGTAAATTCAGTCCCACTCTAAGCACTGTGAAGAGCACAAGATTTGTACTACACAAAACAACATCTGCTGTTGACTGTGAGCAAAATATCACCTAGTAGAAACCAGGAAAAGCTCCTCTGAGTTTATAACAGAACCTGGCTGGGGGTGGTGGCAGATGGCTAAAAAATCTGAATTCTCGAGCTATATTCCAATACTGGCCACTAATAGCATATTAAACTTGCTAATAATTCTAAGGAAAGCAGAATTGTGTCCTTGGTTTGTGACATTTCCTTCTTTATGCCCCAGGGTACAATGTACATAGTGAAGCTCAACAATACAGTGAGACTGAATGAATATTCAAAAAGTGCTTCAGGATCCTCAGATGAAAACTGTGATAGGAATGGAGATAGATATTATTACCGACACACAAGGTTATTTTATACCTGTTTTCTCTATGTGTTTCACATTTTTCTGAAAACAGTGTGAAATCTATGAAAGAAGGTCTAGGTACTTTAATGCAAGACTAGCCAGAGGATGGGAGCTTGAATTTAATTCTAATTTAATTACTTGTGAGACTTGTTTCTCATCCAATTTAAGCACATTTTATATTATAGGACTTGGTGAAGTAAATCTTGATTTTCATCAGAGTAAATAGGAGTAGAATTACATTTTACAAAGACTAATAAAACACTGGTTGGAGGGGGAAGGTTGGAAATACATTATTTCTTTACTGCACTTGCCAGTACAGTGCTTACTGTATGTATGTTAATTGGCTGTATAAATTCAACAGATAACACCTGCCTGAAGGTGTTCTTTATTAGGTCAATGTAAAAGTGTAAGTAAGAATTCACAAGAATTAAGTCAAATTAAATGAAAAATAACTCACGGAAATTGCTCAAGGACTCTGACCAAAACAAAAGAACAAAGGAGACACAACAGCTATACATTGAACTATCTTCTTGTGCAATGTGTGGCAAGGCTTTTCACTAGCATTGCATAAATGATTCATCAGAAACAGAGATATCAATGTTACTATGCTTGCATATCCATTATTTGACCCTTTAAGACTAGGGAAACCAAGAACTGTAGGCAGCTAAAAGGCTGCTGTTCTGAGCAGCTGCTGAAGTGCTGGTAGGTACCACCTCTAGTTGGTAGAGGGCAGCCAGTGGAGCTGCTGCTAGGTAGTAACAAACCTCTGAGGGTAGAAGCAGCCGTGTAAAGACATTCCTGTCCTTTAGAGTAGTAATCACACGAGGGCTGACCTGGGGGATCTTAACAGGAGTGAGCACTGCCTTTCTGGATTGTCTCCTGCATCTGTAGCACTAACAAAGAGCAGCAGCAGTCTGTCTTGGGACAGGTCTTTTCTAGAAAATTTATGGCAGATATCAGATGCAGTTATGCCTGTTGTTTCTGCTGTTTTCTCTGGGATAATAAAATGTGCAGAGGAATACTAGTTATGCTAAGAATGGTTTAAATTTTAGACTAGTCCTATGTTGCAAAGTTCAACATCAAATACAGTCTTCCAGAAAGAGTTTGGTTGTGAAGGAGCTTCTCTACAGATAATCTCACACTAGAACTGTAGATTATTTTTACATCTAAAAACATTTCAGAAGGACCATACTGGGTTTAGTTATACCATATGCACATAAAATATGTAAGGCATCATTCCAAATAACCTGGTGTCCTCTTTAACAATCAATGAAGGTTGACAGAGTTTTCTGTTCTGCATTTAGCATCAAATACCTAAGCAATTTGTATTAAGTTTTCGTGCAGTGAAAAAAATATTAATAATGTCAAGCTATTATCTCTAAATGTGAAGTGGAACCACTTCTTCCAGAAACAGAGCTGGAGATCATGGACTAATTTTCACTTTTATTAACATGGACTAATATTCACTTTTATTAACAAAAAAGCACAGGACAAATGGCACATCTAAGTTGAAAGTGTCTTGTTTTGTTTGTTTGGGGTTTTTCAGTGAATTTGAATAAATAGAATAAGTTTTAATTCTGTATGTCTTCTTTAGGTTAAAAGGCTCTTAAAGCTTTTGGGAGATGGACTCTTTGCTTGGCTGTACTTCATGCTAACTGTTTGCATGTTAAGAAATAGTTATATTTTTAGCAAGTTTGCAAACTTATTTCCCATTTGACTGTGGTTAAAGTTTATATAAAGAGCTGGCTGACTCTGGATAAGGGAGAAGATAAAGAATGAAACATGAAAACACTCAAAAATAATTTGGATAAGTAGAGTAAGCTTAGTCTACCTTTTCTATTTTATTCCGTTGGTATTTTATATCATGCTAGCAATTTTAAAGGAGATATGCTAATGGAACTGTTTGGCATACAGTTGCAGTACTGTCTGTCAAAATAAAGGAGAAAATAGGTCTGTGTAATTTCCTTTTTTTGCTCAGTGTTCACTGTGAGAAATGAGAATTAAGTAACACATTTTGTATGACTTATAAAAAGAAAACATACACAATATGGGTATTTTTAAATCAGTAGGGTTTTTCTAGTAATAAAAGACTAACAAAATGTGGGGGATTTAATTCAGTGTTATCCCCATACTTGGAAGATTTTTAGTAAAAAGATCTGATGTTCTTTTCCCTTCAAAAATACCTGTTTTTTCTAGTAAAAGCTTTTATGACTGTTCATAAAGTCCTAAATGTTCCTTTGACAAAAGTTTCTTTTACTTATCAAACTCTAACTTGCAGCTTAATATTTACATTCATCTTAGAAATACTAGTAGGTGAACATCTATTTAGCTTTGCTTTTAAAAGTATTTTGCACTTTGTAGAACACTTTTTGCCCAAAGGAAAGAATATTTTCTTTGTTTTATGTAATAGCGTAGACAGTTCTCTCTGGCTTTTGAAGTAAATTTTTACACTATAACTTGAAAATTAGACCAGGAAAATGAACACTGAGTATGTTAGGGTTTCCAGATATGGCCAAAATAGTCAGGTGTTAATGAATGAATTTTAGTTACACCTTAACTGCTCATCTTAGTCCTGAGCAAGATACAAGAAGTCTGGAGGTAAACGAACATGCTTACAGCTGAGTCTTGGCTGTGCAGTAATGATGTTATATTGGGATTTTTCCATCCTGTCGTGAATAACTACTGTTGTCTGACTCTTAGAATTAGATCACTACCATCTGCTGAAGCATTCTGTATTTTGATGGGGGAAAATTTAATTTGAACATTTCAAGGTCGCCAACTGCTGTAAGTAAAGACCACTGGATGGAAGCTGTTGTCTTTAATAAACGTAATGAGCTCTGAAACACACAAAGCCCTGAGTATCTTGAATGACTGTCCCCAGGATATGGAAGCAGTGTCGTTGCTTAATACTGAAAACTTCAGCCTTAGAACAATGTATTTTCATTATGTATTGTCATAATTACAGCCAGATAGCAATTAGAGGCAGACAACCTGTGGAAAGAGGTGAATGTTATTTTTTTACCTCCTAATTTAGAGCAGGGTATAAATGTCTATTCTTGCTTATTATACTGTCAGGATTTGGTGACTGAAAGTAGTATTTTTACATCTCTTCTGGAAAATTATATTATCTCTTGTCCTTGAGACTTACTGAGAGCATCATCCAAATGGTCTGATACAGACTGATCTGCCTTAAAGCATGAAGCTATACACATAGATACACTTAAATGGGTATGTAAAGTTATCCCTATATTGGTTGCAGTGGACAAGTCTCATAAATCCCTCCTGTGTAACTCTCCATATCTATACTTCACGACTAAGTATCTATACTTCATAACTTCATTTGTTAGAGATTTAGCAGAAGACCTTTAAAATGCTGTTATAATTTAAAAGCAAAAATTAGTAAGTTCTTAAATAACATTTCTATTATTTTTTTAAAAGGAAATGATTTAAAATATTTTTTTGTTTTTAATTTGTTAATTTTAATTTTTTTTTTTTATTCAGCTAAGCTAAAACAGTATGACTGCACTATGTAAGTTGTCCATATCAGTGATATAAGATGCATCTGTATGTGAATAGTGATTAACAAAAATGCTGATTTAACCTTCATTGATTGCTGGATAAATTTATAGTACTGGGTTGTCTTAAATGTCTCTTCCCTAAAAGATCCAAGCTATGTAGAGATAATAATTTTAGTATCACATCTCTTTAATTATTTCATATATATTCATAGCTAGAAGTGAAGTGCTTTGAAGGAATATTAATATTCCTGACAGATAGGTCTAAGAAAGGGAACACTCTTTAATGGAGGTCAGTATATTATTTTTTTCAGTATTTAATGGTAAGTAGTTGGCAATTCTTTTGAACAGCTGAAAAAACTAACCACAACAAATAGCTGTATTGTGTTTCTCCCCATTCATCTTGATCTCATATTTTGATTATGACCTTTATTTTTTGTTGTGCAAAATCTTCCTATTTATTATCTATACACGTTCTAAATTTCAATATTTGTGGATGTCATTGCTAGGCAGGTGCTGAATATTTTCATCCTCTGATAAAGCACCATTCTCAGCCAGTAGCTGGATGTGGAATTAGTATTTCCACAACCAAAGCACTTAGACAAAACTTCGGAAGAGTTTGTAAAAGGAGTTCTATTTATGCTTGTCAGGTGCCATTAGTCTCATGGACCCCCTACCCACATTTCTGTCTTAAGTGATGATAGCATTCTCTGACTTCTCTTTTGATACAGGTGAGAGTGCTGTCAAGTTTGGTGATGGTTTTTAAATTACTGTCATGTCTACTTGAGTGTGGACATGATTCTAAGAACAGCTGTCATATCATGTAGATTTGGTGTCATTTTTTTATCTACATGACATCCAAAACATTAATCTCTGGGTCAGTGTCTCTATAATCTGAAACTGTTTTCTTGCAGGAGTTTTGATTTTCTTAACAAATCTGTTGCAATTTCAGAAAAACTGTAGTTTGCTTTGAACTTGGGTAGAGTTTTGTATCAACAGCATGGGACAATAGGGATGAGTATTTCATTAATTGAACTACCCAAAAGCATCTTCCTTCATAGTAACGGAAATGTGTTCTTTTAATCCTAGTTGTTTATAATTACATCCTCCTTTCTCCCATTGTATTCATAAACTGTGATTAAAGCTCAGTCCTGAAAAAACTCATTTGTAAAAATAATCTTTTGAACTGTGTTTGATTAAATTCAGTCTTAAGCTTAAGACTGGAATTTTTCCTTTCAAGTCAAGTCATTGACTTCAGTAGCATCTAAAGACCATATTTGAATGCTTTCATGTATAACACACTTTAGTCCACAGGTGAGTCTGATTAGAAGCAAAGGCTTTTTTCTAATTAGGACCAACACTGTAGCATTCAAATAAAAGAACTGTGTTAGAAACCTGCTCTGATAGATATGTTCTTAGAGGGTAAAAATATTTTTGTTAGAAAATCAGTTAATATTGTTTTAAAATCCTTAGTTCTTTGAAGATCACATTGAACTACCTTGTGAAAAATAAACACTATGTCTACTGGTACAAAACAAAAGTAAGCCTATTTATATACAGCAATTTTCTTCTTTTGATTATAAGCATTCTAGTAAATATGCTAAATATTTGTAGATTTAGCAAATACTTAACTGTGGCCTATGCCAGTTTGATATATAAGCAAAACTTTTGGTTTGGTGGTTGGCTTTTTTTTCCAAAACTGTTAAAAGCATTAAAAAAAATTAGTGTTTACAATTACATCTCAACAACTCCCACTCAACATTTCTTTAAAACTGTAGATTAACTTTTTGAAGACTGAAATGGAAAGGAAGAGCAAAATGATCCGAGACCTCCAAAATGAGGTAAGAGGAACATTTGATTGTCATCTCAATTAAGATTTCCTATTGAAAGAGTATGGTTTGGCCTCATATATAAAACACATTATTGTAGTAGGCAAAAAAGGCACCAGTGAAATTCTCTAAACAGAAAAGCAAACCAAAATGACTGTGTCATATTTCTAATTTAGAAATATGTTTTATTTAGAACATATTTCTAGAAAATATGTTTTAATAGAAATAGAACATATTTAGAAATCATGTTTTATTGAATGCAATGGTTGACTCTGTGCTAGTGGTGCTTAGTTTGATAGTACACCTCTGTAACTTTTGCTGCTTTTTCAGAAGGGAGGTTCTGTAGATTATTGACACACAGTTATCCTTTGTTTGCATTGTTATTGCTTGCTTTAAAAATAAATAGCAAGAGGAGGAGAAAGGAAATGCAATCTCAGAATTGAGATTCTTAGTAAAATTTTTTTAAAAACTCAAACTCCTAAAATGTTTCCTTAAGCTTTGTATGCCGGGAATATTAATCCCAGATTGATCCCAAAATTCCAAATAAAATATAAAATATGCTTTAATTAATGTTTATTGGTGTTAAACTGAATTTATTTTGAAATTTGGTCTTGGAATAGAAATATGAAATATTTGAGCAGCATTATATTTCTTTTCCTCCTTATCCTTTTCTCTCCGAACAAGTTGCCTAAATCAGGATGTAGTTTTCCTTTCCATTTCTTCATTTTGCAAAGAACTTTGCACTTGAAAATATTTTATTCGTATGATGTCTTGTTCTCTTGCCAACAAGGCTTCTTTTCTTTATCTGCTTTGTTCAATTCTTTTGCTTTTCTAAACTATTCTGAGTTCTATGTGTATGAAAACTTGATCTCCATAAAGCTGTCATTTAAACAGGGATCACTGATGTCTTTGGTCTATGAGAGTGTATATATATGATCAGTCTGAAAAATATGTACATTACTTTTTAAGTCACTAATGTGTCCTAGTTTTGGACAGGACAGGATTAATTTTTTACAGTAGTCAGGAAGGGGGCATGGCCAGACCATAATGTTATTTGATACCATCTTGCATCACTTGCCAGGGGCAGGAACAGGGGACTCTTTCATTTCTGGTTGCATTTGAGAGAGAAAAGCATGGTGACTGAAATGATCTGGTATTGTTTTACTTTCCGTGTAATTTATTTGTCTTACACCTTTTGTTATTAATATTGTTGCTGTTACTGTTCATTTTCTTATCTCATTGCTGTTTCTAGTAAATTGTTTTTATCTCAACCTGTAATTTTCACCTTTGTGCCTCCAATTCCCAACTCCATTCCTGGAGTGGAAAGTGGGAGGGGAAGGAGGTGAGCAAGCGAGCTCGTTTGGGAGGGACTCACTGGGGTACTGAATTGGGGAGTACTGTTCCTAAACCATGGCAAAAGGAAATGTCTCTTTCAGTTGCTCATGTTATTTAGGCCATGCTCTCAGTTGTCTTCATCTACAGTCAAAAATGCCTCGCTTTCTTTTCTCACCTGTGATCATTCGATGCTTTGCAGTTGAGCCTGTAAACTCTAGTAAATCATATCAGTCTCATCCTATTGACCAGCCATTAAAAAAATCTTACTGAACCCAAATAACTACTTTATTAGTCAACATTCAAACTGTCTGACTGTTAATGATTTGCTTAGGTAGGTCAGTAGACTTCTCTAATATTTACCATATTTATAGCACATTTTAGAAAATCTGCTTTGAGAAGAATCTTTCTTTTGGCACCAAATATCAGCTACTATGTGGAAAAGGAACCAAAAGCTATACCTACCTAATGGCTTTCAATTAAACTTCTATGCCATGTTTGCTGGTTCACTAAAAATAAGCACTTTTACCAGCTTTTCGGAAATTTGGCTGAATTTAAATTGTATGATTTTGAGGAAATATTATGTTATTTAAGTCCTGCCTCCAAACACTGAATATAAATTGCTTTTAAAAATCTCATAAATTTGGATGTGCTATATATTTAAATAATTGATAGCATTTTATATGTATGTTTTGAAAGAATAATCTGCATACAGATATATAGAGACAGATAATGAAAATGGAATTCCCTTCATAGCTACTCTTGTTCTTGCAAAGATTGCATTCACCCTCATTTTGTATTGTCAAATTGTAAATTTTGCAATCTTAGGTTTCTTCCATGACGGTAAAAATAATTCCCTCTTTAGTTCTGCTCTTTCAGCACGTACCCTAGTGCCATTCAGCTTTGCCATTTGGAGATACAAATAGATGGCAACAGCCTTTTAGCTGAATGCAGCAGCTGTGATGTAGTGTGTGAAGAGAGGACATTGTACAGAAAGGCAATTTTTAAGCTATTCAAAGCCTTGGGGAAAAAAACGAACAAAAAAAATTGTCTGTGGTATGGAGGAAAAAAATTGCCAGATAGAGCACAAAGGGATTGGTGTCTCAAAATCATCTGGTTTTTAGAGGTCTTTAAGTGCTTCCTGCAAATACCACAAAACATCTGTCAGACTTCCAGCTGTAACATCATGTAGATTATGTTAATGTAGTCCTAAAGGATTGGCATGTAAACAGATATGCTCTTATTTCAAGCAGTTTCTGTTACTGACAAAGAAACCAAGAAGTTTGGAAATGCAGAAGCACTGGTAGAACTAAGAAGCTTGCAAAAATGTAGAGTAAAATGGAATATGTATAAAAAGAGATACTTTAAAAATTTTCACTTTCGGAGATGGCCTGTTACAGAGTGAGCAGCTCACTGCTAGCATATCATACGGTTTGTGGGAAATTGTGCTGGTACTGGGTCTGACTGAGAGTTCATTTTCTCCTTAGCAGCCTTCCCAGTGCTGTGCTTTGCATTGGTAGCTGGACAGATGTTAATAACACACCAGGGTTTTGGCTACTGCTGAGCAGCACTGTCCCTCTGACATTCCTTCCCCCATTAAGGGGGAAGCAAGATCCTGGGGGGGACATAGCCAAGGCAACTGACCCAAATTAATCAAAGGGATAGTCCATGCCATATGGACATCAGCTCAGATGTAAAAGCTAAGGGAGAGAGAAGGGACAGGGGGACATTCATTATTCTACAATGTTTGCCTTCTGGAGCAACCACTATGCATACTGAGGCCCTGCTTCCCAGAAAGTGTCTGAACATCACTTGCTAATGGGAAGTAGAGATTAAGTTTTCCCTTCGCTTATGCGTGCACGAACTTACTTTTCTTTGGTAAAACTGCCTTATCTTGGCCTACTAGTTGTTTTCCTTCTTACTCTCTCCCCTGTCCCACTGGGAAGGGGAGTGATAGAGCGGCTCAGTGGCCATCTGGCACCCAGCCAAGATCAAACCACTACAATGCCAAAACTGTTCTAAAAATGAAGCTGAAGCAGAATGCTCTGTTAACCCTTGTTTATGTCAGAAAAATCACTAGTCTTGACAATTTGGCACTTAGAACTAATTATTTTGGTACAACTCTGAATGTGTGTGTACATGATGGATTAATTTCTTCAATTATTGTCTTTTCTACACTGAAGTGTGTGGTGCATTTTCTAAGTTTGTTATTAATTTCCTACTGGTACACCTATAAAAGTCACCTTTTTCTGTTGAACAGTAGAGAATTGTTATTCAGCTTTGTTACATGGATGCTATACTTGTCCCACATTAGACTTAGAAATGTGAAGAGCAAAAAAGTTTACTCTTATTTAAACCATTTAATTACATTTGGTTAGCTAAGAAGTGACTGACTGGCTTATCATATTACCTTTGAGCAAAGGGTTTTATAATATTTCTGTGAATATCTACATTAAAGTATGTTAATAGCTTTATAGATTTACAATAATCCCATGTATTTGTAAAGTTGATGCAGTGGTTTATATAAGGCAATATATTTTTTTGCTGTTTAGATTGTGGCAGAAATTTGAAAAACATTAATTAATTTTAGCTGAAGCTGTCAGTCTCACCTGATGTATTGTGAATTTCATGCCGTGCAGGGTGAATTCAACTGAGTTGCATTGAATTATGGTGGGAAAAAAAGAACCAAAAAATGTCCCTTAGTAAAGCAGAAATTAAATTCTAAGGCTTTGAGACTGTATGCTGATATTGACATGGAAGTTCTTCAATTTCCATACTCTGCAGATAAAACTTTTTTTCCTAAGTATAAAATCCTGTCTGCTTGAGAAGAAAATTTGTTAAAGTCCTGTGCCCTCCTTGGATGCTGCACTGGTTCTACAACTCAGGAAACATCCACAAGTGTCAGAGATGGGGACACTGCCTAGGTAAAGATGAATGAGCAGGAAGGGTGCAGGAGCAGCTGCAGATAGCATGTTCTGCTGAGTTCAATACTGTTTATTGATTGATTCCACCTTCTTTTGAAGTAAAAGTCCCATTTAAAAAATAATTTGCTTAATATTGTTCTATGACTTTTTTTACTGAACATGACTAAGAAAGGTAGAAATGTAGTTCAGTCAGCTGGAAATGGCTTTTTAGGGGACAGCATATGAGAAAAAATTCATAATGAATCATGATTGTCAGTGAGATATATTTACGGTGATACAGTGTTGCGATAATGAGCAATGCAGAGTCCCCAGGCAGGTGCAAAGGAGAGCCCGTTTATTGCAAAAACCCAGCCTTTTAAAGCAGTTAGCCGGTTATCTGTTTATATAGTTTTAAGGCACAACAAACATAATTCAACCAACCACCATACACCACGATGTGAGCACGCAGTGGTCACGCAGCATGGTTTTCTACCCTTAATTCGGCTGTGTCTCTTTCCCGCAGTCCTTTTCTACTTAGCCGAAGTAACAGGCCTGAGCCATGATTTTACAAAGGCAACAAGGCCTTCATGCAACAATACAGTAGAAGCTGCAGTGAATACTAAATACCTTCTATTTTCAAAAGCTTTGTTTTCCTGACCTTGTAGACATGAGAGCATAGGACACATTTTCTCAGGTGCTGTTGAGCGACAATCAGAGCATCAGTTATGGGAATGTAATGAACCTGCTGTGTCTGGACCCCACTCACCTAGGGAACACTATATATTTTTTTATTCTTTCTTCATTGTTTGCATCCAGATGCAAGGTTTGAAGATTCCCATTCATAAACTACAACAAAGTGAATGAGGAGTTCAAATAAGAATGGTAAAATATATCCTTAACAAATGAGAATAGTAAAAATTAAGGGCTCTCTTTTTAACTGGTACTTAACCACAATGTTTAGAAAACTAACTGCTTGGATTTTTCCTGCTATTATTTGTCTGTTGTTGTATCAGTTAACTGCACTTCTAAAAAATCAGCAATGTTCATTAGTAATCAGTCATTCTGATGTCTTTCCTCATGCTGCCCAGGACACACTTAAATTCTTATTTCTGACATCCTTCTTCATTAAGTCCAAAATTCCAAAATGGGTCTGAATTCTTTTTTTTTTCCTTAGTCATCTGGTCTTAAATCTATATAATCTGACTTTTTATCCCTGAAGCTTAGTTTTTTCCAGTTGTGTTTTGTAGCAAAATATGATCCACGAAGAAAAGAAAGAATAAGTTCCAATCTGTCCCTTTGTTTCCTTTCATAGGAAGTTGCTACTGGTGACTAGTGCTTCTGGACACCGATGCTACATAATGTGGTACTGTTGAAGGTCAACTCCTATAAACATTTCAAAAATCAGATTATATAGATCTTTGGATAAGGGAGGCACTAGGATTCTCTGATGAACAGTTTTGTCTTATTTTCATACAAGTGGTATTTATTGTTTATGTGCCTCTTAGCACGTAACATCAAAATATTCTGAGTTGGAAGGGACTCATGGATCAAGTCCAGCTCTGAAGTGATTGGCCCATAAAGGGATTGAACCCACAACCTTGACATAATTAGCACCATGCTCCAACCAGCTAAGCTAAAAGTGTAACCAGTATGTTTGAACTGAAGGGTTTAGAATAGAAAGTCCTTGTAGTTTCTTCGCTAGATGTTGTTTCAGAAAAACAATATGAAGTATAAGAGATTGCCTTGAATAGTAAAGTTTAAAAGAGCTGTATTCTCTGTTTCACACACACGACTCTCAATGACATCTGTTGCAGCTTCACCAAACAAAAAGGGCAGCCTGAAACTTAATTAAAATCTTGGATCGTTGAACTTGTCCAGAGTTTTGTGAATCTTAGTGTTCTCCAAATCAGTGTTTTCCAGCATTTCAGATCTCAAGGATGAGGTGCCTCAGAGTCAAGCTCCATGGAAATTTAAGCATAGATTAAATTTTATAATTAATGAAAAACTTTCCCTGAAACTAGTGTTAATTTTTGCCAAACTGGAAAATAAAAATGCTGATCTGATTTGTTCATGTTATTTCAACAAGTGGAAAAGTTTGCTTTTAGTACCAAGATGTTAAAATTATCTAGTGGGAAACCCACTCAAAAGGAAGTAGCAATGGTATATGTGGTTAAAAACAAGAGTGTAAATCATACTTCAAAATAAGGTCTACTGATTTTTATTTTAAGATGAAACAAGAGAAGAGCATTTAGTAATCAAATTTCCATGTTTCATAGAGAAAGACAAGATGATCTGTTGATTTCATCATTGCAAATAATGCTGTCAATTACTGATGTTTGTCACCTAGAATCAAAAAAGAAGGATCACCTTTGAGGAGCTCAAGTAATCCAAATTCAGTATTAGAATATTCTTTGCCTCTGAAAACACCATAGAGTACTTACAGTATAAGAATTTATAAGGGTATATGTCACATAAAAATACATTTGGCTTATTAATTTTAAAAGTTGCTTGATCAAGTTATGTTGCACCTGGAATGTTCCTGTCCTGGGCTGGGAGTTCTTAAGAGACTACAAAGATCAGGCTATTAGTTGGCAAGGGCTTGGGTCTCATAACTACATTCCCATGAAAGTCATAAGAATTTAGAGCAAAATGTCAAATGCCAAATTGATCATATTATGCTACCTGATACAAAACACCCTTTAGTTTCAAGGGTGAAGAGTGTAAGAACACTCTTAAGAGTGTTCGCATTTGTTTTATGATCATACAGATGGATGCAGATGTTCATTTGCTAAGTTCAAGGGGAGCAGAAAGGAATTTTTTTGAAAATTTTTTTGCTATTTGGAAGTTTAATTTAAACTAGACCACTGTTGTTTTGTACTTACTAATTTTAATAAAGAAGAGGTGTAGCTGAAAAGTGTCAACTTTATATAGTAAGGGGGGTTTTTTTGAGGGTTGCTAGCCTATGACTTTATAAAAATCATAGTCTTCTCCTGAGACTCATTATCCTCTAGTTGTAATTTGATCAAAATAAATACAATATTTGGAAAGATAATTCCAATTATGCATGGAAATTCAAAGACAATTAAAAGATAACAATTAAAAATACTTAATTGAAATTTCTGTTAGAATTATTCTAGAAAAAAAAAGCCTCACAGAAAATTTGTAAGTTGTCAGGCCTGTTAGTACCTGAGCCAAGGTGTCTGTATAAACTGTTCACCTGTAATGTGACCTCGGCATGTTTTTCTAAGAGAAGTAGAAGCACATGAAACTGTTTATTCTTGACACCAAAAACAATTGGTTCTCACCTATATCACCCTGAAACTATATCAACTATCTCACCTTGCAATTATATCACCCTGAAACTTTAGGATATTTTAAAATTTTGTCTCTGCGAAAAAAAAATCAGAGGACTTGCTTCGGCAGGATGTTCAGATTTGTACAGCCTAAATTCTTATGTATTTCTAATTAATATCTTGGCCTTGCCTAGGCAACTGCTTGCCTTAAAAATGTGAAAACATTGATTGTACAGTGTAATGGGAGCAAAACACTCAAATTTGACTTGCCTCTTCCTGAGAAATCACTGCAGCAATTCAGTATATATTACTCAAGTGGTAGGAAATTGTTCACCCTCAGTGTCTGGTCAACCTCACACTGAGTCTTAAATGTAGAAATTGTGCTATTCTGGGACAAAAAAATCAATTTTCTGTTATCCTGAAACATTTTAAATTAATTTGCTCTGGAGATTTCTCTCCCTCATGCCCTTCCAAAAACCGTTCAGCCT
This sequence comes from Gymnorhina tibicen, assembly GCA_013399875.1. Classification (NCBI taxonomy): domain Eukaryota; kingdom Metazoa; phylum Chordata; class Aves; order Passeriformes; family Artamidae; genus Gymnorhina; species Gymnorhina tibicen. The sequence continues at coordinate 20,213 of VXAZ01003905.1, forward strand.
ATTTGGCTGCAGATGTTATTGGAGAAGGAAAGACAAAGTAGATCAGTCAACTTGTCATTAATTTCAGGCATAATAACTCGAGTGAGTTAAATTGATGTTGTTTAGTTGCAATTTAAATGCTGCATTAATCTTAAAAAAGCTTGTTTTATAGCTATGCTATAATTTTTAAATGTAGTTTCCAGTAGGCTGCCTTGAAAAGTGGTTTTGCTATATCTGTCCCAATAATTTTGCCTATTTGTCAAGTTTACCTATTTAAGCCTTCCCATAGATGAATCTTCTGTTGTTCAGAATTTGATTTCACAACTTGTATAACCAAAAATGTTTGAAATAACAACCATAATAATGCTTGGATTGTGCCTTTAAAAAAAATTATCTCTGCCCTGTAAACAGTTTAAACCATGCTGAGTTTAACAGATGTGGAAATGTTTTTTAAGTGAAATTATAAGGGTTTAATCAAGCAGGTGCTGCTTAAAGTATTCTGTAAGGTGTTGTCCAATCTCAGTTTTCTTTGTGATTAAGGATCTGAGTAGTATTTTATCTACTATCTGCATGAACTCGGGAAAGGTCTGCATAGATTAAAAGAAAGTCTGCAAAAAATGTCAGATTTGTATGGTTCATCCACAAGGTGTGCTGTCTTTTATGTATTATGATTACTTTCTGCCAAATGTAGAATAGTCATTCTATTTCAGGATATAAATTTAATCCTGTATATATTGGGAATTCCCTTCCTGTCATGTGAGTGCATATTTGTGCATGTGTTTCTATGTATGTGTATTTGTGTGTATGGTTAAATCAAAACACTCCTTACATACAGGTTCAGATGCATATTTATGTGTGTGTGAGAGAATATAATGTGATGTTAAAATATAGCTTAAAAGTACAAAAATGTCAGCAGATGATTCATTGAAAACTGCAATGATTCCATTTCTCTGGATGTGCCTAGGAAACTCTTATCTCTCTGGTATTGATCTGCTGATCTAGTTTATCTTGATTTTTGTATGAGAACTTCGAGTCCTCCCATGTCTCAAATTATTCTGGTTGGGGCAGATTTTTTGGTGCTTATGTAAGCTTATTTCTCAGTTTATTTCAGCTGAGTTTTCCTCATTTACTGATGGAGATCATTTGATCTTAAAGTACTTCAGGCTAGCAGTGAGCTAGAAAATCCACACTTTCTAAATTACACTCAGAAGTTGTCTCAAATACTAATTTAATGTATCCCTTTAGTCTTTCTGAAATGCTAACAGCCTGACATCCTTGATTTCAACAATGGATAGCTGGTGTTCTGCAAGGACAAACACCTTTAAACATGAAGGATTTTATGCCAGGGCTCATATAAAGAAGCAAGTTACCAGGACAGCTTTACTTCTACATTAAAATAATGTTCCAGTGGAAGAGCATGCAATGGGCTGTGCAACAGTGGGCATAGTACACCTCCCCTGTATGGCTTTGGGTGCCATCCTCCCGGGAGGCATTTGAGGACTTCTTTGTATGTAAAAAAATCCCTGGACATGATGAAAAAGCCAAAATTGATGCTTCCTCAAAAAAACCCAAATGGAATAGCCATTTACAACTTCCTTCTGTTTAGATACATGTTCTTTTTGGCTGTTTACTTTTGTTTAAAGGTCAAAGCAAGATGGTAGAAAAAGTGTGATGAAAACAAGGGGTGAACGCAGGTGGTAGGATTATCCTTATAATGTCCAGTTTGTGGATTTCTGATAAGAAACTGCCTTCCATTTAAAGGTATATATATGGACAACCAAAAAAATTGAGTAGTAGAGATGGTAATAAGAGTTGCGTAAAACAACATTCCCAGGAACTGCGGGATGATGCATTCATTGTTTGATGGCTGGCTGAGGCTTCAGCTTGGCCTAAAGGAATGAGTAGGAGTAGCTGGACGGTAGGGCAGGCTCTGTGCTTTTGCTCTGCTGCATCCCTTCAGTAGTTAGAGTGGCCAGATGAATACATGATGAAGTTCCTGAGGTAGTTCCCATGTAGTATCTGTATTAAATGCTTTGCTGTGTTGTAAATGTCACTTTTTTTTCTGTTGTATGAAGTCTGTAGGCAGATTAAATTTAATGGACTATTTTTTCTGCCTGCGTTCTCAATAGCATAATTTGTGCTTTAAAAACATCTCTTACGGCTGTGCAGTTGCGTGTTACAACCATGAGCTTTCATGTTTGGCCAATGCTAAGCACTCATTTAAACATAGATTTTATGCTGATGACTGTTAAGTCTCAGGAGAAAAGATCTGGAGCCTGAGAGTTAGAATATCCTCTTCATTTACCAAAAATTCAACTTAACTAGATCAAGGAAATAAAATAGCATCCAGGATTAAAATTCATATTCTGGAGCTGATTTATTTTGGGTAAAAGGCTATTTATCAGTGCTTCTTTCCCATAGTAGTGCTTGTCTAGTTGAATCAGCTTTTGGTTTCACTGAGATACCTGATGGGCTATCAATTAATATTTTTTTATAAAATCCTTAATTTTGGGGGTTTTTTTACAATGCTGTCACCTTATTTTAATTTTACAAGATAAAATGCGGCATGGAAAGTCATTGGGAAAAGCATGTGATTTTTAGGCAAAATGTAACATCCCAAAGAACCAGTCAAAGCCTTATATTTGATGAGACAAATATAAGGGTGCAGTGATTCAGTACTCTCCATTAGTTACTTCTGCAAAGTTCCCCTACCTACATAATATGTCTCCTTGGTATAGAATCTAATTTACTTTTTTTTTAAGCTTCATGGAGCTCCTTTAAGCATCACTTCAACTACACACATGAACTGGGTCACTGAACTGGATCATATGATTATAAATTTCATGCTTTTCTGGATTAGAGAGTGCCTATTTTTCTGTGGCTGCAAAAGGAGAAAAAAACCCATTTCTTGAATGTTCTATTGTTGCAACAAGCAAAACCAGATCTACTTTGATGCTGAAATATACACAGCTAAATTGGAGGCCATATTAGGGCATTGCATTTCACCAAAATGCTTGCTTAGATGGAAAACACTTAGTGAATATTTTTTCTTCATTGATGCAGATTCTGAGTGATTGTGGCTAACTCTTGTTTTTATCATTTGGGAAAAGCTCTAACTTATATTCGAAAGAGGCAAGTGTGTGTGTACAGTCTGTAGGAGTCCTGCACTGCATTGCTTACACGTACTTACATGCTCTTCACAGTGCAAGTGCAGTGCGGAAAACAATCAGCTGGGTAGCACTTTGTGTACTACAGTTTGCATGGTTGCTGTGCATTCCTTAAAAGTACAAAACACTACCCAAATGTTATGGTGGTTGATTCTCAATAATTGACGTAGAAATCAGTAATTTGAATTTAATTATTTCTAATCATTAAACAGACCATTTTTTTCTTTGGGAATAATTTGATTTTCCTTTATAGGTAGTCCTTCAGATGTTAAAAGAAAGCAAATTAAAACATAAGTTTGCCCTAATCTTTGGAATTTTTCTTCTATTATTGTTAGTGATGCTTTAGGGTGTATATTTGTACATTTAGTTCATATTTCTTTTAAAATTTGATTTCATATACTCTTTATACAGCTTAAGTGATACTACTTTGCTCCATTCAATTAAGATTGACTTTAAATTAGAGTTCTGTGCTTTTCTTGCTGTATATTTCTTACTTGCAAAGATGAGTGAAGGAGGCAGACAGGAAACTCAACACTGTATTCTGAACTACTGTTAGTTTTTGCAAGTTTATAAGCAGAACTATATAGAAATAATCCAGACCATTTGCTTAAAAGAAAGAGACTATCGCTGTTCCACTGGTAGACTATCCAGCCACCACTGGTAGGTGGCTCACAGTGAGAAACGTGCATCTTTTATAGAGGGAGCAATCTTTTTATTTTGTGGAAATCCTAAGGAAAGATTTGGGGTTTTTCTAAGCATGTGAAAATAAATATTTTGTGATTCCCAAACAAAATGTTTAAAGCTTCTTCTGCCTTTGTTTGTTTGTATTTGGTTGTGGTTTATTGTTTGATTTTGGGTTTTTTAAATAATCTCAAGAGGGAGGCTTTGTATTTTACAAATAACAGTGAAAAACAATTAGGCTGATTCAGTTCAGTCTGTTGAGCTTTGCATCAGTATCCCTAAACCACACAAGTGTTTGCTGATTCTCTCATCTGCTTATGCCATGGTACCAGTACCACCTCTGAGATGGATGCCTTTGCTGCAGTGTAGGTGATTACAGCTTGTTTGGTTGGTTTTCTTCACTAGCCCCTAATCAGGATGTCAGTTGACCTGTGCCTAATTTTCCCTTTTCCTTACTTGCCAAATACCTTATTTCTCTGGTTAACCAATTATTCTGAAGAACAGTGAGTAGGACAATTACTTTTAAGCAAAGTAAAATGATATATCAGCTGCATTAAATATAGTAAATATAATTGGGAATAGGATGACATATCTGCCTGGGTTGGTAGCTGTAATCTACAATCATGATTATGTAATGCCTTGGGTTTTGGTATTTTAAAGTATAGTTACTCATATTTGCCAGAAATATAAGTCTGTGAATGTATCCTGAACTGGTGGGAATTTGGAATGACACAGCTTTATCACCAATGGGGGTTTTGGATTTTGATAAATAATTATGGATAATGAGACATGCAGCTGTTGAACAGTAAGTCCATTAAAAGATTTCTTTTCTGAAAATCCAGCTGCCTTCAGAAATCTTGAAATATATTTTGCAGATAAAAATTTACCACTTTTAAATAATATGTATAGTCAGCTGTAGCTTTAAGAAACATTCATGAGAAGTACACCTGCTATGACTTAGAACCAGATCTCTACAACAGTTCTGAAAAGTATATGAGCATAAAAGTCATTAAGTTTGCTGGGTAAATGCATTATCTAGATTGTCTGCCTATGACTGACAGACCGATATTCTATTTGATATCATTGGATTGGATAAATTGCGTTTTTATATCCCTTCTTTTCCAATACAAGTATTATTGTGAAATCTACTGACAGGCAAATTTGCTTTCTTGTCTAAACCTATTAATGATCAATTTCAAGTAAAAATCTAATAAGTATTGAAATAGATAATTCGGTTGAATAGAAAAAAAAGGTGAAAAGTGAATCCTGTGCAGATTTTTGTGTGTATTCTCTTAGACTAATTGTCTTGAATTATTTTTTTGTTTTGTGCAATATGGAAAAATTTTAGAAGAGGGGATTAGAATTTCTATACTTTTTCTTTCATGACCCTGAAATCCAAAAAATTTCAGGGCTAGAGCATCTCTTTGAAAAGATGGCTGTGCAAGTATTGAATCTGCACTCATTAAGAAAGAAGCCAAGCTTAGATCTTCCACAAGCTCAGTGACATGCAAGATGACAGCTCTCATTCTGTGAGTCTGTGAGATAAAGGTAAGCTGCTGAGTTGTTGAATGCTGGTGAGGTAGAGACCTGCCCAGAGGCACAGTGTTAGTCATTTGAGGTTTTAATACTGTGGATTAAAAGACTAGAGAACAGAGAGAGAGGGGGAGAGAAGATGAACAAGAATGTAGGTATTTAAAGCATCTATGGGAGTGGTTACAACTTTTTGAGTGTGACTTGTTTGGGTTTTATATAATATTGAAAAACACAAACCCAGTAAGACTTGTTGTCTAGCACTTGCTTAGCCTTAAATCACTGAAATTCAGTTAATTATTTTCAGCTAAGTTATCTGACTGTACAGCAATTATTCAGATCCATATTGAAGAATATATGAATTTTTTTACACTGGTTTGGGGTTTTATTTGTTTGTTTGCTTGCTTATTGTTTTTTTCTCAAGCCTTACTAGCTAATTCTATTGTTTTAATATCACCCCAGAACCTGCTCCTGAAGAGCAGACTTGACATGCTTGGCCTTTTGCCTTCTGTGTAAGCCTTTTCCTCTTACAGAACCAGTAAACAGCACCTGGGCTGTTCTACCTTTGTAGACGAGGCATCACTCACATCTGTGTGCGCATGGGTTTCCTTAATGTAGTCGTATTTCTTAGATACATAGAATGGTTTGTGTTGGAAGGGACCTTAAATATCATCTAGTTCCAGCCTCCCTGCATGAAAATTTCAGTGTTTGTTAATTCAAGGCTCTACACAGGAATGATGGACCTGGTGCATAGTCATCTTAAATAACCAGACAGACAAATTAATAACTTCCCCTCTCCTCCTTTTGGTCTAACAGTTTCAGTTTGGTTTATACCTAGCTTTGTCATCACTTATGATGTCCATATGTACTCTCTGTGCTTAGCCAGCACTGCTAACTGGTGCCTGGGGGCAGAGGATGAGTTCAGCTCATGTCAGACATAGCACATACTGATGCAGTCCTCAAAGGATAGGCTATATGGCCCTTTCTCTTCTAGTTTTCCTGGTCTTTCTTAGGATAGATTTACCTTTCTCTTTATTTTGGGATATGCAACATTTTCGTCTTAACCAGATGAAGTTTTTAAAGTATTCATGATAGTTCCCCAGGTTCATAAACTTTATTCAATTTTTCCTATCCATCAGCATGTAGTCTGTTTCTATCTTGGTTCATAATCCAGAAGGAATCTCAAGAAAGTACAACTAGTTAATTCTGATATAATTTTATGCATCAGTTACCACATTCAGCAAATTATTTTGCATTCTGATAATCTCAAGGAGGAATATAGGCATTCTTTATGCACATTCATAGTCCTCTGAATATTTTAGTGGCTTTGATGTTGAGGTAGAAGCGAAGAATTATTTCTCATACTCACCACACTTTTGGTTCTCTTTTTAGTGTAAAAGGTCCTGTGAAGGTTGAATCAAAAGCAGAATAATTGCTGTTATAATTAATATGCCTATATTCTATTCAGCAAAATAACTAGCAGCAAGCCCTTGTTTTTCATAAAGCATGTTTACAGTCCTGAAAATACCTTGCCAATGTATACAGACTGCTCTTAAGCTAGAGAAAACACAGTCAAGCAGATTTTATTAATACTATTTGAAAAAATACTGAGTTAAAAACAATTTTGAGTAATCACATAGTGACAGTTGATATTTTGCAAATATTAAAGTAAGGAAAGAAAGACTTACAGAAAGTTTCTATCTGCAAACCACTCTCCTGTGCTTAAAAGAAAGAGCAGACTCTAACTTGGAAAGTATAGCATAGCAGCATTTTACTTACTATGCTGTTTACCAAAATCTGCTTTGCCTGCTAAATATTTTAAACTGTGATGCCATTCAAGGATAGATGTAAAATCATGCAGTTCCTTTTAAACTTCTTCAGAGAAGATTTTAAATACTTTGCTACACAGCATTCCAATTCACACCTTGAAAGTAAAGTCTTTTCATTGCTATCTAATGTAGAAGGAATAGTTGCTTAGCTCTACTTTGCAGATACTGGCTGCTCTGTTCTCTGTTATTAGGTCTTGCCATGCCTTCCACATGGCTTTGACTTGGATATCTGTAGCCAGGAGAAAAAGTGCAGTAGTCTCAAGGGAAAGTCTAGACTCCTTTTAATGGGCATCATGAGCAGCTGCGTAAATGGGCCATCGTTGGTAGATAAAGTAATGGGAATGTTCAGCACTCTGTTTGACTAAGTGGTGGCTCCCACCCAGAATGTCAAAAATATTGAAATTACAGTTTCTCATGGCAATATTTGTTTCCTATTTTAAAACACACTTTGTCTTCACACGTTTTGATCTGTCTATACAGATGTTTACATCTGTCATGACTAACACGTGGTCTGTGAGGTAGGCAATGCTCTTTCAATCTAGCCTCTCCTGTGTGTGTATGGAGTTGAACACAGTTTATCATTGCTATAACAAGCTTGTTCTTCTAATTCATACTTTGTCTTTATTACATTGTTTGCAGTATAATTACACACATTACTATTTACAAAATGCAATGTGGACATTTACATTTCATACATAATCAAAGTGAAGCTAACCTAGTAGACTGGCTGAAACACTGTATTTTTATTTTGGACATTTCACTGAAAATTAAAGTTTTTTTTATCTTAGCAATGCTTGCCAAAGGTGATCAAAGGAAAGTCAAAACAGAGCAGAATTAAATATCTTGTGCCATTTCTTCTCTGCTTTGGGAAGGTGAAAGTATGTCCAAAGAAAGGAAGATGCTGCTTTAGAGATGCTAATTCAATGTGCTAAGCATTGCAAAATACATGGACTCATGGATGAGCTTCTGATATATAAAGTCTGACACACTGACACAAATTCAGTAACTTGAACTGAAGAGACTATGATCTAATTTATGAAAATAGATTTAGAGGAAATGTTGGTATCAAGGAGTCTGGATCTTGATTTTACAGGAAAAAAATACAGGAAAAAATTTGAAGTCCTTCAGTAATTATAGAGTTGGGTTTTTTACATTTAACTACAGTAAATGTCTCCAGTACTTGGAGCCAAATTTCTTTCTGTAGCTTTCACATCAATGCAGCTGTTCAGAGAACATTATCAGCAATAGATGATATTTGGAATGCGCACAAAAAGCAGGATGCCAGGAGATAACAGTAAAGACTAACAGTCTGGTTAGAGAGGAAAAAACTTCTTTTGACAGTTCCCTGTATACTAAAAGCTTTAGCAAAATACTAGTAATGCATTTTTCTGAAAAAGGAAGCATATGCTTTCCTTTTTTAGGCACAGTTCACTGCCAAGGTTTGGAGGGATATCTTTGCCCAGTGTTATAGTGTGTTGGGGCAGAGATTCAGAGTGGAAACCAACACATTTGCTTTGATACTTTGGATATTTGGGACTTTGTCTTTTTTAGTATAATTCGGAATGGTGGTCTGTCTAATTTCAGTGTTACATAGTACAGCCTCTCTTGTTTAATAATATATTGTCTGAGGTAATGATCAACAAATTAGCTTTTTTCTTTGCTGAGCATAAGTAATGAATCAAGTCATCAACAGGAAAAGTAACATTTCTACAGAGAAATGTGTTTTGGGGGAATAATTTTAAAGAATCTTGAATTATCACATCACATAAAATACATCTGAAAATTACTAAGAAAATGTTTATTTTTCACTATGACATTGTGTCTTGGTTTGAAAGACAGGTGTGTGCTAAGGAAGGCAGGAGCTCCCCTTGGAATGGAAAATACAACCCCCTTCCCTCCAAATTATTATAAATTTGAAATTAAGGGGCTTTCAGGCAAAGATACGAGGAATAGGAATAACACTTTTTTACTTATTTATATATATATATATATATATAACAAAACAATAATACAGAGAAACTGGTTTAAAGCCNCAGCTCTCTTTGAAGTGGTTCAGTTGAAGCAGTGATCTTGTAGAAGGAAAAAGGTCTGGTCCTCCTTGGAAAGTCCAGTGACAGTTGTGTAGTTCTTGTCCTCTGGGATCCCAGCAGGTTAGGCTGCTTGTGCTGTTCCAAACCCCAGATTTTATCCAGATGGGAATACTTAGCTCCTTCCCCCTGGGCAGAGCATCTCACAATGGGATGGTGAGTCATGAGGCAAGGCACTGATGGGCCCATTAACAGAAGCTAGTCCAGAGGGAGGAAGCGAGGAACATTGCTACACCTGGTCTCAACAGCTCATGGTAATAGCATATACTGTAACCCAGGACACATTGTTACCATTTTTGGGCATGACCTCAGTCTCACTGAAACCCTTCCTTGACTCCGGGATATTCACTCAAGTCCATTCATTCATGGCAGGATTAATGAAAAGGTGATATTCATGTCAGAACTAGGAACTAATTAGAAGATGATCAGACAGATCACCTTGTGTTCCAGATGTTCTTAGGGGATAGATGTCCCATGTCCTCTTGATAGATTAGGCTGTTTTATAAGTACTAAGAAATGTTGTCTCCAATTCTCTTTTATGCAGGTCTTTAACTTCCTCAGTTTTCTGCTGAAACATTATTTAGTGTGTTTGGTTTGAGGGGTTTTTCTGAAAAAGTTTAGTTTGCAAATACATGCTATTTACTCTCAAAAACCAAAGAAGTTTAAGCTGTACTCAGAGCCTTCTTTTTATTTTTTCATAACACTTAGGAGCCTGATATGAAGTATCTTATCTGATATTGCTGTACTGAGCTTAAATAGGGGGAAACACTTCAAAAGCATGGAAAAATAGCTAATTTTAAATTAGAATATTCTCCTTTCTTACCCTTTTCCCAAGACAAGGGATTCTGGCATAAAATGTAAGTTCAGTATCATGGATAGGTCAATGATTCATGAAGACATAGTGTTAATGGCTCAAAAAAAGTCAGTTGGGTCCTCTAAATTAGGTCCTAGTCCTGACTTCATCTTATTAAATGACTTTGAGGAAATCATTAAAGATTAATGGTGATTAAATTGGAGTTCTGTGCCACTAGATTAAGAATAGCCCTAACTGCCCATCCAAACTGTCCCATGCCTACCTTTTCATTAAGTGAACTATTTACTGATTTACTTAAAGATCCTTATAGAGGACAGAGTCTCCCTGCTAACGTCAAGGCTGAAGGTATCTCATGCCCTGCCAGCTTTAAACACTGATAGAATTTGTGCTGCTGCCTGCACCTGATACAGTAGGACAGTGGATGATACTTAGTTTTCACTATTTACATTCTGAAGATGCATGGATTTAGCTTATAATTTTGCTACTCTTATGTTTACTGTAGTAGATTGCTACCATGTTTTTGTTATCAAGATAGAAGAGTATGTGAACTCATTTTTACTTCATCTGTTCCAAAGATGGAGCCAAACATTGCCTCCTGATACGAACTCTATGCTGACAGAATTCTCACCTTTCAAACCTTGTAGCACTGGTGATAGTGTTTGCATAGGATTTGTGAATTAAAAATAATATTTTAGGAAGTGCTGAAATATCCTAACATGGAAATATTATACTTCTGGAAGTCTCCTTGTATTCTCTAAGTGTAGATAGACCAGGATGGAGGTAAGAAGAAAGTATGATCTATACATATTGTGTAGGTACTTACCGCTCTGTATATTGAATGACCATGGCATGGTGAAAATACATTTAGTATGCAAATCAATCCGGTAAAACTGCCTCAGAAATATCTTTTTTTCTCATTGAAAGATATTGTAGTAGCTTCTTCAATACAGCTTATATAAATTTTAGATGTCTGTAGATTGTACTTGCAAAACTTCTTCTAAAAATTTAATATATTTGCCAAGAAAGTTCTGTTAACAACAAATATTAAGTGTACTGCTACTGAGAGAATTCAGGAGACAGAGCCTATTAAAATTAAAGCAAACCTGAATGATATGACTCCACAGAGAGCCACAAAAATGTATTCCTTAGTCATCTCCTGCCCTTCTCCTTTCATAACTGTCATTTAACAACTTTCATAATATATCATTTCTGGTTTAAGACAGATGTTGACAATTCTGCTTCATGCAGTGTTTCATGTCCTGCTGCTGTTACATCAGAAAAAATGATGTTGTAGAAAGTCATGACCCTTTACTCCACTAGTAATAGAGGACCTCATTTTTTTCAAAGTGTGTTCTATATTTAAATTATTTTTATTTACATGTTTGTTTACAGCACATTATTCATTCCTGACACCCTCCTTTAATAGAGCTTTCACTGTGATTTTTTTTTTAAAGTTCAACCTGCAGCTTGCAGCAGCACCAACTTCTTGTCATAATTCTGTTCACAAATGTCAAACAAATGAAAAGACCTTCAGGTTAATGTCTACTTAACTAGGTGTTCTGTTTTGTTGATCCTTCAAACCATCCCCAAGGCACTTAGCCACTGCTACCAAAGGGAAAGGTCAAAGAATTGCCAGGTTTTTTTCTCTAAATAACCCTGTATGGCATAGGCAATTACGTTTCATTGCAGATATAAATTCTGTACAGTGGAGTTCTGAATCTAATATGCTGCTGTTTTTAATTAGAGTGTCTGACATGGAAAGAATTAGAAATAGTATTTGCTTTCCCATAGCAAAGTCCTATTGAAATGATTGGAACATCAACACAAACACCACCAACACAAACCTGCTAAAATCTCAGATAGAAGATTTTGTGTGTTGCTTATCAACTTGTTCAGCTCAGCTGGACTACATGAAATACATGAAAAAATAAACAGCCTTTAGTATTAGCAGAGACAGGCAGAGAAAAAGAAATGTATACTGTTTGTTTTGGAAAGCTTGCTTATAAGTACCTTTTCCTGTAACACAAGAGTGTAAGGCTGGGGGACAGGTTATAGAAAAAAAGCTCAAAATGCATGAAACAGTCCAAATATGTCTAAGCTTACAGCAGCGGTGATGTGATGTGTTTGCTGGGGTTACCGAGTTTGGCTGACAGCCTCTGGATGTTGCACTTGACTCCTAAATAACAGTACAGACAGAGTGCATTAGGAGCACAGAGAGGCTGAAGCCTGACCATAGTGAAAGTGGGCTTTTCCCATGAATTCAGAGCTAGAAGGACAGTGGTGCTTACTGAGTTTCAATGCAGACAGATCTGAAAAGTGTGCAGTCCGTATATGCATCACTACTGAAATACATTGATGGGGCAGTCTTTCAGCTGTTTAACACACTTGGCCATTGAAAAACTGTGAGGAAAAGAGACTTAAACATGCTCAAGAATATCAAGGCAAACACCCTTTATGAAAAGTCACAAGTGTCTTCGCTGACCATAATGACAGGTAGAAAAGCAGTTTTAAAGATCTTAATTAATAAACTTAATTATTTCCTATACTTAAGTATAGGAAACTCAATTTATCTGTCTCAAAAAGATGAAGGGCTCAGCCAACCCTGCTGGGATTAAAGCAGTCACACTGTTTCATGAAATATAAAACATTTTTCATCATTGTGAAATACAAAACTAATTTCCAAAGCAAACTGGATACCAATACGTTGGGATATCAGATAAATCCAGTTACGTGATTTTAGTCTGTTGATGTCTTCTGATTTCTCTCCTAAGGGCACAGTGAACAACTTTGGCTTCACAGGAAATGGAAAACCATTCATCTTGGCAGTCAGCCCTGACACTCCTGCTGACCAGAGTCCAGAGGTTTTTTGTGTTCTTGGGTTTGTTTGGTTTTTTTAATGTAATGTGCATAAGAGAAAAATGTTTTGATGGTGAGCAGGAGCTTAGCATGGTTTGATTTGTACTATTAATCAAGGGGAAGCAGAGCCAATGTATCTTTTATACAACAACAAAAAAATTGTCAGAGCTCAGATAAAGTGTCTGAATTGAATCTCTGAGAATAATTTTCTGAGAGAGAAAGTGATTGTCTTTGCTTGAACATACTTTGTGTCCTGTGCTTTCAATTGCTTTGTACTTACGATGTCTAGGTTATGTAGTTGGTTCATTCTGGATTTAGATCCTGATGCTGATTCAAATAGATAACACAGGTGTTTCAAATTATAAAATATAACTGAAGACTATTAAAGCACTCATTTTGTGACCAGGGATCAAGATAAACTAACTTCAAAAAATGACATCTGAAATTTTGTGACTTTTACTTTGGTGATGTAAGTTTAGCTTTCTATTAGTAGAATGTATGATTCATTGGATAATCTCCCTAACTTCAGATTTACAATGATAATAAACCCCTCTAAACTGGACCCAGGGGTAGTTTGTCACAGTTAACAATGCCTATAAACTGTGACTCTTGCCTCATTAGGTCTTTACTGTATGTGCTAAAATCAGATGTAGAAATTATAAAAAACACAATATGTAGCTATATAATTAATGATTTTTATAGAATTTATTTGCAGAAAAGGAAATAACTAAAACTGCAACTGTAAAAGTGTTTCTGTTGAGCTATCAAGTGTATGGTTTGTGCTTTTCTTTGTAAGCCTTTGTCCAAGTTTTCTAATTGGCATAATGGTTGTTGTTTTCTAAGAATGCTAAAGTAGTCATATCTCTCCCCCTTCTCTAGAGAGGTGATGTGCTCAATCTGTTATAGTAGGAATTGCTGCTTTTTTAAAAACATGGGTGAAGGTCTTCTTTGTGTTTATTTGGCCAGCCTGCTGGCATTTGATTCAGGAAAATTGATGCAGAAGTGAAGGGTTTATTTTCCAAAGTTAGGAAGACAAAGGAACATATACCCCTGTAGCCAGCAACCAAGGATTTCTTTTTTCCCTTCAGGTTCCAAAGGCATGTTGAAAAGCAAGTATGACAATACAGCTTCTTCTATGTGCTTTTATATTGAAGGTAGATCTTTAGGCAACGAATAAAGTCAATGATTATATGATGAATTCATCTTTCATTAAGTCTGGTCTCACATTTTGAAAATAATATCAGAACCCAAACAAAATGTAGGACTGTTGTGTCGGTGTAAGAGAAAAGGAAAAAAATTGCCCAGGCACAGAGGCAGAAAGCTTTTTATTTTCAGTATGGAAGCTCTGTGAAGAAAATGTTAACAAGTTTAATAAGTTGTCATTAAGAGTTCTGACTTTTGTGGGCTGTTACAATCCGGTTATTAAAATTGTTAGAGAGATGCCTCCACCCAAATTAAGGTGCAAATGAGACCATATGCCCGTCAATAGTATGGATTTTATTTAACAGTAAATATGAGGTAAAGAGAGAGAGATAGAAAGAAAAAGGGAGGGGAGAGAAGGAATGTGACAGAGACAGATAAGTAGAAAATATCATCATTGTAGATCTCAACAGTGTTCCATTGATCCTCTTCTTCTGGTCTTCTTGGTGTTGAGGGTCCCACAAAACACAGAGTTCAGTGGATTAGTATATGGTTTGGGTGTCCTGGGTTACAGTGTATTCTATTACCATGAGCTGTTGAAAACCAGATGTGCCGATGTTCCTTGCCTCCTCCCTCTGGACTAGCTTCTGTTAATAGGCCCAACAATGCCTTGCCCCATGACTCATAGATAACCTGCACCTGGACTATCTCCTGTTAATGGGCCCATCAGTGCCTTGCCCCATGACTCACCATCCCATTGTGAGATGCTCCACCCAGGGGGAAGGAGCCAAACATTCCCACTGGGATAAAATCTGGAGTTTGGAACAGCATGAGCAGCCTTACCTGCTGGGATCCCAGAGGACAAGGACTACACCACCACTGGATTTTCGGAGGAGGACCAGACTTCTCCTTCTAACAAGATCACCACTTCAACAGAACCATTTCAAGGAGAACTGCAGCTACTGCCGAATCAGACTGCTCAGACCTCTTTTTACAAGATCACTGCTTCAACAGGACCATTTCAAAGAGAACTGCAGCTACCACTGCATTGGACTGCTACCAACACCCTGCCCGGCAGGGTGCCAGGTTGTACCCCTGACTCTGTCAGGCTTTAAACCAGTTTCTCTATATTATTGTTTTGTTATATATGTATATATATTAGTAAAAACTGCTATTCCCATTTTCTCATATCTTTGCCTGAAAGCCCCTTAATTTCAAATTTATAATAATTCGGAGGGAAGGGGGTTGTATTTTTCCATTCCAAGGGAGGCTCCTGCCTTCCTTAGCACACACCTGTCTTTCAAACCAAGACATTGGGCCAGGTGGGAATGCCCAGGTACCTCCCCTGGGAGGGCAAGTTTGACACCGTCTCATGCAGACTCTTTGATCTGTTGCATCACTTTGCATCCTATCCGGTCACCCAGTGCAAGGCCTCAGGAATGACTCTGGGGTGCACTTCAGGGGTGTTTGATGCTTTATGACACCTCCTCAGCTGACTCTCATGTGAATGTCCCATGTGGATGTGGCCTTTCTGGGATGTGAGGGGGTTTACAACGGAGCCAGTTTGTGTAAGGGAGGATGGGTGTTCACTGCCTCTGACCAGAGGTTATGCCACACACCCAAAACTCTCCTCCTCCGCCCCCTTTGGTTGGATGAGTGTGTGCAAACCTGGCCTCAGCAAATGAGCCTGTGGGCTATGAACTCCCCCACCCTGAACCCAGCCAGAGCTGATTCTCAGGACAGATGCTGGGTCTGGCTTTCTTGTGGATATGTTCTTCTCCCTCAGCCTTGTTTTCTTCTATCTAGACCTGAGATAATTGGGTAACAGTGTCATCTTCATCTTATCTCATGTTCCCTTAGGCAGCTTAACTCACAGTCCAAAGTTCGAGTCAGGAGGCATATTGAGGAAGGGGTGGGCTTTGATGGTCGCAGTTTCTTTATACAGTTTTGCCATGAAGGGCAAGAAGTCCTTCATAGCAATGTTTAAGCCATTAGCCATAACATTTTGGTCTCTCACAGTGGACAACAAGGAATGGACACTGGACTCATGTGGTATCACTAAGTGTAGGTACCAGGACAGTAAGAACAAACTGCATGGGAAGAGACAGCAGGATTCTTGCCCATGAGGCAAACACTGACAGCAATTTTCTGCACCTAAATTTAGGGATGCACTGAAACTACTGGTGCAAATGGTGCAAATGAGCTAAAAGATTTCATAAAGTAAGAATTAGGTACAACAGTAACTTGGCTTAACGATTTGATTGCATGCAAATACTCCAGCTTACAGCTTTTGCTATTAGCTTTCTAAAATGTTCAAATACATTAGAATACCTACTTATTTTGAATATAATGAATATACCTCTAAATCTAAAAGGCCATTCCTAATTAAAATAATTATTCTATGTAATTTTTAAATTGATTACTAAAGCTTCACTTACAGATACTTAATTCCTTCTTTTTTAGCTTGAAATGTTCAAGATCTTTTCCATTAAAGTACTTAATTACAAATGAAGTATTTGAAATAAAAACTGTGTAAAATTCTAATTAGTATATTTGTTGTTGCTCTTTGGGGGATGCTTTATAGGAAAATGAGCATAATCTTTAATCCTTATAAGTCTTAGAAGTCAGAAAATCCTTACTGAATCAATAGGCCTTTGTAAACTTAAGATTTCATTGATTAATTAATCTGACTTTGAATAGCCCCTTTCTAGCAAACGGGACATACACTTCTAGAATATGTACCTGATCACACTTCTTTCAGAAGAAGAAAGAAAATTTTAATTAAGAATTTTTTTTTTAAAAAGGCTCTTTATATTTTTTTACTGGTATGCTTCACATTCTTCTATAAAAATTAGCACTATTAACCAGGATGCAAAGCTATTTTCAACAGTGACATGTGATTTGTGAAGTAACATAAAATCACACAAATTGTAGGCAAGAAGTTCTCATCTATTTCTGACAAGCTCCTACTTATTATACTCTCAATAATATTAGCTTCTAATGCTTGCTCTCATTTCTAAAAACATCATTAAATTCAGATCAAATCAGGACTATTTTGCTTGCATTCTGATAACCCTGCTGGGTGTTTTTGTTGCAAATAGACTGGATAATGTGACAGAATTGGTAAATCATGTCAAACCTAGCTAAATCTCCAAAATGGAGTCCATCTCCTGTTGCTGTGTATCCTGTGGTTACAGAGGTCCCACAAGCCATTAAGTGGTATGATGATGTCACCCCAGAAGCCTCCGCCCCTAACTTGGCAACATTCTCCTCCCCCTAAGTGTCAGTTAAAGTTCGGTACCCTCCCACTGTCAGTTTAACGTTCAGTTCTAGAGAGTTCTGTAAACCTTGTTATTTCATGGGACCCTTTGTATCCTTCTCCCCATTGGTTGGTTTCCCCCAATCCTGTTCTTGCTCCTCCCTCATACCATTCTCCTATTGGTCCTTTTCTGATCCCTCTCTTCGCTATAAAAGCCTCTGCCAGCCGCCATTTTGTGGCTTTCTGTCCCTGGCTTCCTTTGAGGTAGTAAAGGTTGGAACTGTCATACAGAGAGTCTCTCTCGCTTCTTTACTCCTCGTGCCTCCTCGACGCCATCTGTCAGCGCTGTGATGCCTGCACTCTGTGCTCCGGAGCACTACTGCATTTCAGGACACTCCCGTGGTGACACGGTGGTTGCCTCTGCTCCGTTGCTCCCTTACAGGAGGCCACCACGTCAATCTCCTAACTTTAATCTTTGGTTTTGGACAAATTCTGTATATATATAACTGTATTCTTTTGCCAGGTTTATTTGGCACAAAATGTGGAAATTGCGACAACCATGTAGTATATTGTGTGTCCTGCTGACACACAGTTTTTCACATTCTGGGTTACTGCATGGTATTCTCAAAATAACCCACGTAGAAATTGCTTATGGAAGACTAACGTATTAGTAGAAGTTATTTCTTACAGTAGCTTATATTGGGCAAAAGGAAGATAAATTAATAAAAACATAGTGATTACAATTCATTCTTACTTTGGTTCTGAAATATGGACAGAGTGTTACTGAACCAGCCATCACCAGTCTGTAGAGGGACTGAAGGGATAATGAGTTAGTCAAATGAAAGGTATGACTTGATATCTTGGGTTAAATAAGTGCAAGTCTCTAAAGAAACAGTGCCTTTGGCACATCTATTTCATCGTCATCCCAAAAGGTGATGCTGATCTTTATGTGAAGCCATTAAGATGTGTGTAAAACACATTTAACTGTGTGATCACAAGTACAACACAGTTCTTTAGGTGTACCCCAGTGAGCAATAGATGAGTCAGGTGTGCTTCATGTCTTTGATTTCTATTTTGTTTACCTTTGTTCATGTTGTATCTGCTATACAGGTCCTTTTTTTCAGAGCCAGTTGTCTTTTTCTGTATTTCTATAGTGGTTAGTACAATAGGGTATTGCTCTTTGGTGAGTTACAACATAAATTTTCAAACAAAGAACCAAAAGAAGTAATTGACTGTGAGACTTACTAGAGCAACACCCAGCTCTTAGCAACATGTTTTGCAAGATAGAATCTCGATTGTCTCATTCAAAGTAACATCCTAGTTCCTTTCTGTTGTATCAGAGAACTATGGGCGTCCATGTTAAACAGCTAGGAAAGATTTACTGTTTCTGCAGTAGTGTGTACTTGTTGCATGGTAGCCAGCAACAGTGAAATGTGAAATTTTGTCAGATCTCCTCCTTATTTTGGGATCATAAAAATGAGGTTTCAAATGAAATTTTAGTTTCTTTGCATTTGCTTTAATAAAAAAGGGTTTTTTCAAGAAAAGCTCAAAGCTTTTAATTCTGGAATTAAAGCTTCCAGTGTTTCAGTGGGATGTGGATCTAAATTTGAACTGGATGGAATTACATTTTTTGCTCTAATGACATCTTGTTCTTGTGCCCAATGTACAGGAAAGCTATTTGCTATTCAGTAATAAACATACATTCCTGAAATATGGTGGGTTCTGTTTCTGTTTGTATATTTGCAGTTCATTAACACAGGAGCAGTTGGTTTTCATATTCTTTTAATTTATTTTTAGCATTAAGTGTGTGATGTTCAGCACTTGTAGATCTGCTTGTTGAATACTTACGGCTTTGACCAGTTTTGGAAGATGTTCACACTGCAGAGAAATCTTTACCCTTGACTGTCAATTATGGGATAATATGAGTGAGGAGTGGAAAAATAATTACTATGGAAAATTCATTTTGTCAAGGTTTGTTATTTTCCCTGAAAATGAGAAGAAATACAGTTAAAACTCCTATATGAAAAATCATATTGAGTTGGCAAAATGCTGTATCAGTTAACTAACCTATGTTTTTGATTACTTGCAGTTTTAAATTACGAAATTTAGCAAAAGCACCCCTTGATTTTGATCATCAAGGTTGAGTGATGAGACCGTGGCCCTATTACTCAGTTGTTATAATGACTTTCAGAAAATTATATTGAGCTATGAAGTTGACACCAAGCAAGGATTAGAGGGTTTTTCCTGCCCTTTTGTACCTTAGAATATTAAATATAAATTGCTTTCAGTTGCCAGAGTGTTTTGGAAAGGTTTCTATGGGCAGTCCTGTTCCTGTTGAAGCAAATTTTAATGCAAATGCCTTTTAGAATTCTGTAAGAGGATACTGTGCCTTGATGAATCTCTCTTGTCTTATTTATGTCTTTGTTGGTGACTGGAAGATGTTATCCATGTATAAAACAAAGCCAGTATGATCAAATAGTTAAAAGGTCCCTTAGTATTTTAGTAACACTTACTAATAAACTGTTTTGGTTTTTTTTGTCCCACTCTCAGAACAAAAGCCTCAAAAACAAGCTCTTGTCAGGAAACAAGCTTTGTGGTATTCATGCAGAAGAGGTAAGGAAAGTTCCTCTCTATTCTAAATCTAATGTACCCAAAAGAAGTTTGCATCCAAGTCTTTTGTACTGAGGTTCTGGTGTATTATATGTTTACACAAGAATATGTATATACCAGAAAACAGAATATATATTATGCTTATATGGTGAGTGTTCCTAAGGTGCTCTCATCCCAGCTGATTTCTGTGACTTCACAAGAAGCAGTTCCAATGTATTAGAAAGCAAATTGGAAACTCAAGTTTTAGACAAATAAAATCATCTGGGCATGCTTATGATATAACTCTGTAGATACATACATCTATAACATATATAAAACTGATTTCATTTCCATGATCTCCATGTTTGCACTAAGACAGGAATTGCCAAATGCCTGTTTTGAAATTAACATAGAGAGAGGAAAGATCTGTTACTATTGATTCCCAGAATGTTTCATTATTTCAAGGGAAAAAGGGTCACTTTATGAAACTGAGGGAAAGAAATCTCCCCTCTACTGAAGAGCAAGATAGATAGTCAATGATACAAAAGCCCTATTTTTGGCAAATTTTTCAATGTAGAAGTACCTGCATTCACGTGAGCACTTTTTTTATTTAACTTTCCGTAAAAGAAAGCTATTGTATGTGAATCTGATTTATTCACTTTACTTTAGTCTGGGTTTTTTACATATGTAATTTCTGTTAAGGTCACTGCACCTTGCCAGAATGAAACCAAAGCATAAAAAATTTCTTCTGCACCAAAATTTTTCATAATTATGGT
Source organism: Gymnorhina tibicen (assembly GCA_013399875.1). NCBI lineage: Eukaryota > Metazoa > Chordata > Aves > Passeriformes > Artamidae > Gymnorhina > Gymnorhina tibicen. The sequence continues at coordinate 40,920 of VXAZ01003905.1, forward strand.
TGAATGCATTTTCTTCATTAGAGTCTTTACCTTTAAATTTAGAGGTCAGTACTTAGGAGGTCAAGTTTCTGATACATTCTCAAAGGTAGGAAATAATAAGGTTAGGAGTATTTTTTTTAAGTTTTTCAAAATCTGTTATCTTCCTTTATCCCCAAAGGAAGGGTGTTGCTTTCACACGTCACAGTGTTGGAATATAGATCTATTTTCTTCCCTTGTTTACTGCTAAAAAATCAGCAGTGTGTGCAAATAGTTTTCTGTTCTCCCCTCTTTTTCAAGTTTGTTTTTCCTAGTGTATTGGGTTTGCAAGGCAAGGTTTTGGTAGTGGGGAGGGCTGTTGGGGTGGCTTATCTGGGAAGCTGCCAGAAGCTTCCCCTGTGTCTAACACTGTCAGTGTCGGCTGGCTCCACTATGAACCTACCACTGGCCTAGGCTGAGACAATCAGAGATGATAGTAACCCCTTTGTGATAATATATTTAAGAAAGAAAAAAGTTATTGCCCAACAGTAATTGTTGACAGAGAAGAGGGGAGTGAAAATATGTGAAAGAGTCATCTCTGCTGATACCAAGATCAGTGCAGAAGGAGGGAGAGGAGCTGCTCCAGGCACTGGAGCTGAGATTCCCCTGCAGTCTGTGGGGCAAAGGCCATGGTGAAGCAGCTGTTCCCCTGCAGCCTATGGAAAGATCAGCAGGAGTACAGAGATCCACCTGCAGCCTGTGAAGGAGGCCCATGTCAGAGCAGGTGAATGCCCAAATGAAGGTTGTGACCCTATGGGAAACCAGTTCTGGAGCAGGGAGCTGTGAATCCATGGAGAGAGGAACCTGTGCTGGAGCAAGTTTCCTGGTAGGACTTGTGACCCCATGGAGGACCCATGCTGGAGCCACCTGTTCCTGAAGGACTGCACCCCATGAAAACGGATCATGCTGGAACAGTTTGTAAAGAACTGTAGCCCATGGGAAGGGTTCACATTGACCAAGTTTGTAGAGGACTGTTTTCTGTGGAAATACATTTCCCTGGAGCAGGGAAAATCCTGTCCCTGAGGAGGAAGCAAGCAACAGAAATGTGATTAACTGGGCATAACCCTCATTCCCTGTCTCCCTGTGCTGCTGAAGGAGGAAGAGGTAGAACCTGGGAAGTAGAGCGGGGAAGCTGTTTTTAAGATTTGTTTTACTTATTATCCTGCTCTGGTTTTGATTGGTAATAAATTCAGTTAATTTGGCATTAATTAATACAACAAAACATATTGAATATCAGTCAGGACTGTGGATTTTATTAAAACAAGTTATTATTTTGAGAGGATTCTTAGATAAATGGTGAAATAATGTTCCTTGGATAGTTGGGTTTAGTATAAAAAAATTCATTTCTATTGCATTTTGTTTAAATTAATAATATATAGACTATTACTTAGAATAATACATAGACTATTATTTTAAGGACAGTATATAAATATCATCCTAAACTGGTATAAATAAGTATATATATAGACTATTACTTAGAATAATACATAGACTATTATTTTAAGGACAGTATATAAATATCATCCTAAACTGGTATAAATAAGTATAACTATGCCTGTTTTCAAGGGCATGGTTGCAAACTAAGAACCTGGTTCCTTTGGATACCACCTGGAACACCCTGATCTTGACAAGGAATAACCCATGCAAGCCTATGGAGCCTTTTTACTTCTAAGAATAAAATTGTTTACTTTGAAGGTGATGCCTTCAGTTATGCTTCATGGAAAGTATTAATAACAACTCATGTCTAAAACATGTAAGCCCAACAGCTATTCTTTATAGTACTAACTCAGGTATGTGCTTTAGGTGAGTGACATTTTACATTTTCCTCAGTGCTTTTGGCTGGTTTGACTTGTGAACCTAGAAAAGCAATTGACAATTATTTGGAGGGGGGATGTTCTACATTTTAAATCTGTTCTAGATTCTGCTGTTCTCAGAATTCACTAGCTTTTTTTTTAGTATTTAAAATAAAAAAAAACCAAAACCTGATTTTATTATCCTCACTTTCAGTCAAAAAAGATCCAAGCCCAGCTGAAAGAGCTTCGTTATGGGAAAAAGGATTTGATTTTTAAGGTAAGTTTTATTTCACTATAGTTAGCTAAAGTACTAGAGTTAATATAGTATTGGAGTAAAGTAGGAATATGATAGCTGCCTTTATTATTGCAGTTCTAAGGAATAATTTTGTTCTGAAAAGAGCACAAAACACCAAGACAGACTTAATACCATAATGCATTTTCAGAAATATAATATACTTATGTCTATATTTATGTGCTCACAAAGAGCAAAATTCTAGGTTACTGCTGATGAATAAAACCTGTTGCCCTCTTCCATACATTCTGTAACATGTTTTTCATCTTTCTAACTGAACAATATAATATTTTACAGATGCTTCTTGTTTTTCCTTTAATTAGCAGTCCTCCATGGCAAAGTATTGTTAACATTTAAAGCAAATCTTTGTGTTTATGATAAGCTTGAGCAATGTAATGTTCCTTAGATCTGAAAATTTAAGAAAAAGAAACGTCTGTTGCTCAAACAATCCAAGTCTGTTCTAGCTAGCACATTTTAAACAGTAATAAAAATTTTAAAAATAAAGGAGAGGACAGAACATAAAAACATTGCTGAAGCGCATCAAGTCCTTGTTAACACAGGGAGAAATTAACCCCTGTTAAAGGAGGAGGAGAGAGATACAGATCACCTGACTGAAGACTGTTAATGGAGTAGTCTTTTTATTTATTCCCAGCATAAAGGATGAAGATTAAGTAGTCATCTTCAAAGTGACCAGACCTAGAATTACTTACAAAGTCATTCATGTCAATATACATTCCAAGTTGTCTTCTGGAAGTGTTTAACAGTCTCTGCTGTCTCTCTATTTTATGTACAGTGCTGTAAATATAGAAAAATGTAGGCCATTTAAAAGACACAGTGTGATTTCTGTGCTTTTTTTTTTAATGCATAGGTTGATTCCAAGTTTTTTCAGGAACATTTATTTCTGGTCTTCATAAGACCAAAACCAGGGAAACAGATTTAGAGACAAAAAAAAAAAAAGTATATTATAGATCTAGGCATTTAAATTTTAACTCCACCTAGCATTAACAAAAATAACACATCAATAACACATCTTTCATCAAATTCAGTATAATGGAGAGCTTGAGCAGAGGTAAAGATGAAAAATTCTCATCTTGCCTTGGTGTGAAAGTTTGTTTTCTTTGGCTGAAGCAGTGGGATTGTTCAGCACTACTATCTGCTTGTTTTCATTATGCTAATACACGGTGATGCTAAAAATGGATCTGAGTTATGCTAGGATGTATACTAATGCTTAGCAAGGGAACTCTTACTAAGTACTACCCACCTGAAAAAAACTTGCAGAAGATGAAAAAGAAAATGGGAACAGAAACAAGTGAACATGGCAGAAAGGCTGTCGAGCAAGTCACTGGCATGCATGCAATGAAATCCACCTTCTCCTAATCCTAGTTCAGTAAACTATGACAATGTAGTAGTTAAGGTACACATGTAAGGAACTGTGCTAATGAAGGAAATGTGTCTAGTGTGTATGGGAATAGACGTGGTCTGATCTGACTGGATATGGCTTTCTCCACCATAGTCTCCACTTTAAATCCTTGGAGACTTATCTTCTTAAGACAATGTCTACATTTGACCACATGAATTATGCCTTAAAGTCCTTGATTTACATTGAATAGACATAGTTCTTGATTATGAATGAATACTAGAGCCACCAGCTGAGATGTAAGTCCCAAGTGAGGTAGTATGGGTTCTCCTCTGAGTGCTCTTATTGCAAAATAAGGATAGTTACTTGCCTTCTATGGAAACTATGATCTAATGTAATTAAAAACACTCTCAGAACTTTAGATGGAGAATGTTAATGAATTGTGGATTCCAAAGCTCCACATACTGAAAACAGGATGTGTAAATGCTTAAAACATCTCTTGACCGTGTGCAATTCCATATGAGATTGACTGCCTGCTTTGCTAATTTGATATATCCTTTATATGTAACCAGAAGTATTTTTGCAGGTTTATTCATCAATCTTTTTCCTGACCAAGAAAATTTGATTTATGAAGCAGAGGGAGCAACAACCATATGCTATCCTCCTAAATCATGTGAGATGGGGGGAGGGTACCTTCAGTGTGCTTGTTTGTGTGTGTTTCATGTCTGAAGACAGACACACTAAGCAGAGTAGCACCATTTGGTATAGGCTGGAAAGATTTTTAAGTATCTGCTTGTGCTGGTTGGAAGGTAAACCAGTGGGAGGAATTAACCCCACACATATACCTTGTGAAAGATTTCAAGTTGTAGCTACAATTTATAGGAAAATTACAATAAAGGCAATAATATAGAAACACTGGCTTAAACTGACAAAGTCAGAACACAACCTGATACCCTGTTGGTCAGGGTGGTGGTAGCAGTCCAATTAAATGGTGGTTGCAGTCCCATTGGAGTGATAGATGTGGTCTTGTTGAAGCAGTGATCCTGTGGAAAGGTCTGGTCCTTCTTTGGAGGTCCAGTGGTGGTGGTGGAGAGCTCTTGTCCTCTGGGAATCCAGTGGTTGGTGTTGTCCTGTCCCAAACCTCAGTTTATATAGAGGCAGGAATGTTCAGTACCTCCCCCAGGGCAGGGAATTTTGCAATGGGCTGATGTAATTCTATGAGTCATTCTGGGGAATCCTTGATGGCCCATTAGCAGAGATGACCCCCTTCAAGGTGGCTGCTGCTTCCCCAGAAGGAGTTATCATGGTTGAGTCGTGGCAAAGATAGAGAAACACTGCTCCACCCATCTAAACAGTTCATCAGAAGGTAATGTAGATGGTAGTAGAATACATACTTTGGTTACACTCCATAGGACACCCCAGGACACTGCTTGATCAGAGAGAAGCTGCTGGGCAAGAACAGGTGATTTTTCATTTCTAATTGCTCTGATACTGGAAACATAACAGATTTAATATTAACATTGCTGTTGAGGCTGTTTTGTGAAGCTCTTACTCTTTCTGATAAATGAAATGGATAGATGGTTTTCTGCCAGCACAGCGTGCATGTTTGGGATAAAATCCTGGCTGCTAGCTACTTTCATGTTACTGAACTTCTACCTTTTCTCCTTCTACTCCCTTCCCACCCCATTAAACTTTTTTTTTTCTGTGTGGCTTACTGAGGACTTTAGGGAAGTCTGCTCTCCATATAGCTCTGAACATTACAAGCTTCTTGGAGCAGTTCACCAGAAGGATGTAAGCTGCAGGCTATGAGATTTCTAAAGGGCATGAAGGAATGCTGCAGTTCGTGTCCATCAAACTAAGGCTTTTTCTGAAGGAATTCTGCAAATATATGTGAAATTAGTAGGGAGGGCTTGTTTGATTTTTATTTTGCATAATCGACATCAAGAAACTATTTCTTAAATTCTGGTACCTATTACTGTCAATGGCTCTTTCTGAACTAAATCTCTGGGGATTAAGCGAGAGAGGAAGAGAAAAGGGGAAAAAAGGTAGCTTTCTCTTTAACATTCCAGTGAATTGGTAGATCATATCTTCTTTATCATCTCTTACTTGCACTTCTTATGTTTTCAAAGTGTTTCGTAATCTAGCTGATTAATTAGGGAGCATGTATGTGTATATGTTTATATTTTTGAAACTCTCCCTATGTGATATAAAGCCATGGGGCATATAAGTAATGAGCATCACAAAAATTAAGTCATGCACCCAAGGCTGTAGTGGTTATCAGTATCTCTACTGAGATTATAATTTGAGCTCTTGTCTCTTTGTCAGATTTCAGTCCCTTAAAGCATGCAGCATGTTATCCTTAAAGAATTGGAAAGAGTTGAAATTTGCTTTGTATTATAATGAGAAAACCAAGAAATTATTAATAAAAATTGCCGCTGAATGTTAATTTTATCACTGCCTTTGTAAGTAGGTACTTAATAGTTCTGAATGACACTACTCTTAATTACAATAATTTAAATTAACATCCTAAACCCCTGATTCAGTGAAGTACTCCTAAGTTTACGTGCTTTGCTAGATTTGCTAGTGAATACCTTTCTCTATTGCCATCTATTTGCCTGGGTGACATGGAATATTGTCTTTATGTGTATACCTTTCCCTCGAACTTCACAGGAGGCTAAGGGCTCCAGAGGCTAAGGGCTTGTGTCTTTTTTCCCATCTCTTTGGCAATGCTTGGCTCCTTAGCAAGTGATCCCAGCTGATTGCTTTACTTACCTTCTAATTCCAAACTACTAGGCCTATTGTCCCCAGCTAAAATCTTTTTGTATCTCCCACAGCTCACTCAAGCATAGGGATTGAGTGGTGGTTGTCTCTTCTGTCTCTTCTTCCTGTTCCCTTGATGGCCCTTGTGGTGGCCATGGTAACGGCACTGAAAATGGCCCTTGTAATGGCTCTGCTTCTTCTAGCGTTTTTTTTCTGCACCTCTTCACTGGCAGAGCATGAGACACAAAAAATAAACACTACTTAGCAGCAAACAAAACATCAGTGTATTACCAACATTGTTCTCATACTGAATCCAAAATACAGCAGTGTACCAGCTACTGAGAAGAAATTAACTCTGTCCCAACAGAAATGAGGACATAAGTAGATGTCACTGTTTACCTTGGCATGTTTTTGTGGCATATTGGTGCATATTCTTGTTTCAAATGTCATATTTAGCATTTATATGTTGTTGCCATGATGTTATCATTAACATTAACAACATGTTAATGTTAGCAACACAGGAGGGGCCTGAAGATCTAAACTCATCTTGCTGCTGAAAAATATTTACAGGTTATTTGCAGACATGGCAATTTTTTAATATCTTTATGTAAATGACATACAAGAAGGTGGAGGGGTGTTATCATTACATTTCTCAGTAAGGACGTTGAGTTATGTAGTAACATAATTCATTGATACCGTTACTGAAGCAAATCTCTTTCTACTGTTTTTTAATGGCTTAATGCAGTTTTGGAAAACATAAATATGTAAAATATGAATATCATTTCAGTACTTAGTAATTCAGGTCTATTAACTTATTGTCAGTACATTTTTTTACAACACAGCTTTGAGCATGAAAAATTGTAGCTTTTTTAATGAACTGAAAAATCCCATTTAAAAATTTCTGTATGGATCCGAGGATGTGGCCTTAGAGATATGGTCCTGCATTAGATGGTTTTGCAGTCTTAAATAGCTACTCTGCGTTTCTGTGTGAGACAAGTCTAGTTAAAAGCTACCGTGAGACAAATTGGATCCAATAGCATATGATCCACATGTGCTGTTATGTACTGCTGAGTCCAAAGCTGCCAAGATGTATGATTGTATGCTAATGCCAGAAGTACACTTTGACTCACAAGGATCATCAAAGTCCAACTCCTGGCCCTGCACAGGAAAGCCCTAAGAATCATGCCGTGTACCTGCGAGTGTTGTCCAAACACTTCTTGAACTCTGTCAGGCTTAGTGCTGTGACCACTTCCCTGGGGAGCCTGTTCCAGTGTCCAGTCACCGTCTGGATGAAGAATCTTTTTTAATATACAACCTAAACCTCCCCTGACACAATGTCATGCCATTCCCTTAGGTCGTGTCACTGGTCCCTGGAGAAAAGAGATCAGTGCCTCCCCCTCCCTTTCTCCTCACAAGGAAGATGTAGACTGAATGAAGGTCTCCTCCCAGTTTCTTCTCCAGGCTGAACAGTGCCCTCAGCCTCTCTTCATATGGCTTCCCCTCAAGGCCCTTCACCACCTTTGTAGCCCTCCTTTGGACACTCTTGAATAACTTCATCTCTTTCTTACATTGTGTGTCCAGAACTACACACAGGACTCAAGGTGAGGCCATACCACTGCAGAGCAGAGTGGGACAATCTCCTCTCTAGACCAGCTGGTGATGCTTTGTTTGATGCCCCCCAGGACACAATTGGCCCTCCTGGTTGCCAGGGCACTACTGACTCATATTCAACTTGCTACTGACCGGGATCCCCAGGTCTCTTTCCGCAGCACTGATTTCCAGTGTCTCGTTCCTAAGTCTGTATGTACATCCAGGGTTGTCCCATTCCAGGGGTAGAATCCAGCACTTTGCCTTGTTAAACTTCATATGGTTGGTGATTGCCCAGAAGCAGAATGGATCTGAATCTGGAGCACACTGACATGTATTATCCCAAATTGGATGTTCTTCCTAGCAGACGGTTTTGAATATCTTGCCATTTGGTCCAAAGCAGAAAGAAATTAAAAGTTATTTGAGAGGATACTTCTGCATCACGTAGTCTCCCCCTTGAAAATCATAGAATCATCAAAGTTGGAAGAGAATTTTAAGATCATCAAGTCCAACCGTCAGCCTAGCAATACCAGTGTTATCCCTAAGCCACTAAACCCCTAAACCATATCACTCAGTGCCAGATTCAGACACCTCTTAAACAATTCCAGGGATAGTGGCTCTACCACCTCCCTGGGCAACCTGTTCCAAAGCCCAACCACCGTAACAGTGATTTTTTTTTTTTTTCTAATATCTAATTGTCATGGTTTAGGAATGGTATTCTCCAATTCAGTGTTCCCACTGAAACCACTCCAGAAAATACACTGCTTGCTCACTCCTGCCTCTCCTCCCCCTGCCCTTCAGTGGTCTGGAGAGGAGAATTGGAGGCACAAAATGTAAAGATCATGGGATGAGATAAGAACAATTTATTGGAAACAGCAATGAGAAAACAAAATGAACAGTAACAGCAACCATACTAAAGACAGACTGTACAAGTAAAGAAACATTATTGCTCACCCTGCTGAAACCCTGATCACTCTCTCTGCCACAATACCACAATCTGGAAGGGGACCTGGATCCCCCATCCCTGGAAAATTATCTGAGGTGGTATTGAATAACCTCTGAGTCCTGGCCATGTCCCTTCCTGGCCACTGCAAAATTTAACCCTGTCCTGGCCAGCACCAGGATGCTAATCTGAATCTCCCCTGTCCCAGCTTAGGGTCATTTTCTCTAGTCATCTGTGGCGGTATTGCAGAGACCAGGAAATTAATCCAAACACAGTCAGCAGGAAAACGTGATATTTAGTTAATTAATTGTCTACTTATATGTTTTAATCCCACAAGGATATTGGTCAGTACTCCATCCACCCCTCAGGGTGATTGGGTGAAGTGTTAAAACATCCATTTCACCAGTGTACAATAAACAAGACAGACAAACACCAGGTGTCCAGATAGTTACAGAAAAACATCTTATTGTTTTCATAGTTTGCATGAGAAAGAAAAGATTCACACAGAACACTGCAAGAAGCTGGAAAATCCTTCTAACAGGCTTTTCTGTATCCGCAGTCGTCTCACTGCAGGCATGGTAGAAGAGACTGGCCCCCACCTTACCTACAACCTTCTTTCAGGCAGTTGTAAAGCTTTCATTCTGTTTCTTAGGATATTCCTGACAGCAAATCCAGAGACATCTACATGACCATCTGCAGCATGAAGTCCTCGAAATAAATACAATAAATTTTGGCATTTTGGTAGAGGTTTTTTAATTCCTGTGTTGCTCATTGTTGCTGATTTGGAGGCAGTTTGCAATAATGAATATGCTGGTGTCCATAAATACTGTTGCTGCATGGTTTAGGTTTTACTTTCTTTGAAGCAGAATATGAGGTAATGTTTTTGAAATTGAAAGTTTTAAGAACTTACCTCTTCACAAACACTTTTAAGTGATATTGCCAAAAACGTAGTTTTGTTTCCTTTGTTTTGTATTTTCCTGGCTGAATTATACTATTCTGTGAAATGGTCAAATCCTACAAAGAAGTACTAACACCAAAAAGCTGCAGCTTTGGTCAAGTTGTGAACTAATCCTCTCTGAAGAAAAGATGAAATAAATGTTTCTAGCGCACTTCTGACAGAGGTGTAGAGCACAATTGGTATACCTAACATGAATTTTAAAATGCTTACTCCCTCAGTGCTTGTTCTCTTACTATTAAAGTAAACAAGATAATTTTTAAAAGAAGATTGACTTAAAAAAGAAAGACCAGCAGGTTGTTGTGATCATTTGGATGGGTTATCCATTGTAAAGTACAACTCATGCTAAAATGCATGGTGCTCTGGCCTGATCTAAAGGAAGAAAATTCCCCCACGGGAAGTAAGTGGCAGATCAGGCCCAAAGGTGAGTAATGTGGCTCTTTGTGTGCATCTTCTGAATGTGTTTCTACAGAAAAAACAGTAATTTTCCTTTCGTTAAAAGCTGAGTACTGAAACCCTGGCAAACCGCAGTTCTGCATTCATTTTAACAACTTTTATGTGAGAGTTGGGGAAGGAAGACTAAAATTTCAGCTAATAAAAAACCACAAAGGACTTAATTCCTTTTTTAATGTACATCCAGAATAGTCAAAAATGAGAGATAAAAGCATTACAGCAGTAATAAGCATTAATAAAATGTACAAGCTGTAACACTTTGCAGAAATGCTATTTTTAACTGAATTTTCTTCTTGTTGTAAATGCTTGAAATCTAATTCAGATGTCACTGAATATCTGGTTTTTGCTGTATGCCTGAGTAAATGTAATAGCGTCCAAAAAGTGTTATTCTCATTTAAATTTAACACCTTATGCTACAGTAAACAGTGCAATTTAGAAGAACAAGTCTCTATTTTTCTATGATACAAATAATGCTTGCAGAATAAGCACAGCAGAATTGTATTTACTTAATAATTTATCCAAGTTTACAGTTACATGGTTTTCAATTGTAAAATGTGTCCTCATTAGAAAATACAATCATTTATAAAAGTTGAACAGTAAAGACTTTTTTTTATTAAACATTTTATTTAAGGCCTGTACAGAGATAAAACAGAGTTGAGAATATTCAGTCTATTTAACAAGTGTTTTAAACATTACAGTCATGTTCTCTAATTAATTCTAAGCAGCATGTGTGGTAATGTAATCCTTAATAAACAGCAATCCTTTGCATGAAATAAATTATGTTCTTGGAAGTTTTGAAATAACCAGATAAAATTCCAATGTATCATGCCTTGAAATAAAGAGAACCCAAACATGACTATGTTTATCTCTGCATGTCTGAGTAATCCTTCTAGTGTGAAGACATAACCTAGTTTTTTCTGGAAAAAAAAACAAAAACCAAAAACCAACCTTTGAAATTTTGCATAAGAAAAAGAAAGGAAATTAAGTCCTTTTTCTTGAGGGTTTTGAACAGTTACGAGTTTAAAATAAACCACCAAACACAAAAAAAAAATCTCAGCACCAACAATAGCAAGAGGGATCACTATTTATTTTCTGTTCCACATTGACATGCCGTATAAAGTTTCTGGGGGAAAAAAAAAGGTGAGAAGCCTGTTAAAACCCTCTTTTGGCTGTGCATACAAGCATGCAGTACTTGTAGTAACTATCTGTACAGCTGCGTGGCTGCATTACCCACCTGACCCGTACTTGTAACACTGGGCTTGTAACATTCTAGGAGTGGACATTGTATCATACTATTAACACTGAATATATTAGGGATCAAATACAACTGAAAGGTGACAGTGGCCTCCCTCTGACCCACACCAAGTGTTGGATTATTTAAAGGGGTCCTGTTTCTGGCACTTCTCAGGAGAAAATACAATTTTTTTTTCAATTAGTCATTGTGCTATTTGGTTTGTTAAATCTTACACAGTAGTAGAGTCACAGCCTGGTTTTGTTGGCCTGTACCTTCAGAAAAGTTTAATAACTCACCTCAAGGATGACGCACTGAAGGTTTTGTCTGACTTCCAAGAAGAAATGGGAAGACTTACAGGGGGAGAGGTCAGTTGAAAAGCCTATAGACTAGCTAGGTTTAGGAAGGAGAAAGAAGTTCGGATCTAATTTTCAGGGTAAAATACCAAGAAGAATACTTACAGAAGCTGTATTTGGAGCTTATTTGTAATGTACCCTAATGTCACCAACAATACATAATGCAACAGTAATTTATTTCTTTTATGTATGTGGTTATGTTTGCCCCAAAAAAGAGCATTAAAAAGATTCATTTTCTAGAAAAAACAAAAGGTATTGATGCCTTGAAGTGGCTACCTGAAAACAGAGGTTAGACAAGAATAAGGGAATAAAAGCAGGTATTTATTTGAAGGGCCATCAAAGGTACACCTTGGCAGTGTAAAGCCTCTGAGGGGCTCCACCCAAGATGGACCCTGGGTCACGGGTTCTTCACACTTTATAAGTTTGGTCCATTTGCATATCCGGGTTACTTCTCCAATTATAATTTCAGTTAATGATGTAATTACCCCAAGTTTGCTCCTCTTCTCAAGGCTTTGGTTTACACATTTTAGGGCATGGGAGAATCAAGGTATCCTTGAAGTGCAAACCTAAGAGAGGGTTTGTAATGTCTAACCAGCATGAGAGAACAGTAGTTAACAGGCCACACAAAACTTCAGAGTTACACACTAGGCAGTACAGGATTTGAAAAATATAAAATTTAAAACCTAAGGCATCAGTATAACTTCTGCAATGGTACACAAAAGACTACTAGTGAATGTTTTTATTTTTTTCTGATGTGACTAAGGAAGTGAGAAGCATAAAGCTTCTGGCGACTGTTTTTCAGATAAAAAAACTTGTCTCACCCCTGTTTTGTTGCTTTCAAGTGACTTTGAGGAATATGAACATCTCAATATTAGTTAATATGCTATTTATAAATTCTTGAACATTCTAAGTCATTATTCCAAAGACATGTAGGCATTTAGTCTGATGTGATTCATAATGAGTAAAGGTAAGTACATTCATTTAAGTGAGCTAGAAAAGTGTACTTCACTGACAGTAATTGCTCAGTGAACACTCTCAGAGAATGAAGAAAATGTTTTTCATAGAAACAGAATGGTTTTTGTTTGAGGGGACCTTAAACACCTTCTAGTTTCAACTCCCTCTGCCATGGGCCCATGGGCAGTGACACCTTCCACTAGACCGGGTTGCTCAAATCCCCATCCAACCTGGCCTTAAACACTTCCAGTAATGAAGCATCCTCAGCTTCTCTGGGCAGCCTGGGCCAGTGCCTCAACATCCTCACAGTAAAGAATAGAACAGAAAGTATATGTCTTCCTAATGTCTAATCTAAACCTACCCTCTTTCAGATTAAAGCCATTCCCTCTTGTCCTGTCACTCCATGTCCTTGTCAAAAGTCCTTTTCCAGTTTTCCTGTAGGCACCCTTTAGGCATTGGAAGGCTGCTGTTTATCTCACTGCTTCCTCTCAAAGACCTCATTCCATAAGAATACTTAAGAGAAATGTAATATTTTTTTTGTTCTTCCAGGCTAGTCTTTTTAAAGACTCTTTACAGTTTATTAGAATTGTGCTTGTGTAGTCCTATTGGTGTTTGTCCTTTTCTTTATTCAGTATCAAAGTCATGTTAGTTCATTTCGGCTCCCTAAAACACTTCTAAATTGCAGCAGCAGTGAAACTATTGCAATATGAATTTAGCCTTGAGAACAAAAATTTTCAGAAAAAAATCTGATTATTCTGCAGATTTGGACCTAAGATGTAAGTAACTATCACTACTTTCATGTGAATGGTTCATCAAAATGCATTTTTAATGCCAGATTTTTATTCTTACTTGGTATCAGTTGAATTGATATCACTGAGCTATTTTCTCAGTATTCTGTGAAATGAAATAAATATACATGAATGTTACAGAAAATTTTGGTCCATCAAAATATGACAGTATTATGAAGAATGAGAATAAGTCTTGGTGAATGATGCATTCAGAAAAACTTCACTAATATATTTGAAACCTGTCCTTTGGAAGAACTACTTTTCACCATAAACCATAAATATTTTCGTAGATGTGAACAGTATTATTATAATATAGTAATTCTTTGTCACAGAAAATATAAATTAAAGAACTTAAGTACTTTTCCTCCAACTTGATTTTTGATATGGAAGCAGTTTCACTGAGTTCAGTGTGTTATATAGCACCAGACATTCCCCTGCAAGGAAGAAAACAGTAGTCACTTCTAACCACCATTACCTGCTTTCTCTCAACTACCCAGATTTTCAGATGCCTATGTAATGCATGCATTGAAGGAAACCAGACACCCTCAAATTCATAACTGTAGTTCTGGTTTTCCACTGATTTAAACTGTAACACTGATGGTGCCAAAGGAAGAAGTTGCCTAGTTTTCTCAGCCTCACCATCTTCCATCTGATTCTAATTCTTCAGCAATGCACACTATCAGAGGTGCCATCCTAGCCTCACATTTATCATGTGTTATTTTGTGTAATTTCCTTTTTAGTGGCAATTGAAATTATACAGTTAGATACATGGTTTTTCAAATGTTGATTCTCTTTAATTGGGAACGCATTAATTTGTATAGCTGTACTGAAAAATAACTTAATAAGTAGCAATATAAAAATGTTAATGATGTGAGAAATTTCTTGGTCTAGTTCTAGTATCTAATGAGAAGTGTCCCTGCATCACATAGAGTCAATGTTCAGACTTTTCAGACATTGTCTGTGACTATGTTTATTGTGAGTGATACTGTGTCCCATATTTAGGAAAAAATCCAAAAGTTACTGAACTCTAGCAATTTCTTGTATCTTAGTAATTTTTTTCTCTAGTAAACCAGTGATCAGTCCACTTAAATTTTGCAAACTGATAAAATGGAAGGATTCTTTCTGTAGTGGATTCTCTGTTGCCAGACTGAAGGACCAAACTAGTGGTGTGATGTGTGTGTTGTGACAGTGATTGATGTTAGGTGTAAGAAATGTGTTGCAGTGGGAATTATGGACTGCAATTCACAAGTGACTTTCCCACATCTGAACAAACAGTTGACTTCCACTTTGAAACAAGTTTCGTTTTGACTAATGAAACTGTGACTGTGGTGATAAATGCCTAATCCTGTTTTAAAATGCAGCTAAGCTCTTTACATGAGCTGGGAACTGAAAATTCCAGACTTCTGACATTTTATTTGGCAGTACAGCCTATGCCTAATACTAATAAACATCACTTTAGCTGTCTGCTGAGGACTGCAGGCTTGCCTAAGCTCATCACCTCATCTATGACACGTGCTGGAAGGCCTGTCATTACCCCGGCAGAGACCAAGTTAACCACCTTTATAGGATTTACACTAAACAGCATTTATGTTGTGTGGCTATCCATTAAGCTATGCTACAATCAGCAGAGTGCACAAGATCATGAGAAGTCTGTCAAGGAAAAAATCTCTGGCTGGGGATGAACTCCAGAAACCTGGCAGTATGGGATGGTGTTGAGGGAAAATGCGCTTACAAATATTGGGTCGAAATAAAAATGTGTTGCTCTTTATCTGAGAAATGAGAATTTTATCCAATTATTCTGCATGTACAAAATGTGTATTTACCTAATCAGAATTTCAGAGAGAAAAGATAACTGGCTAGTCCAGTGTCCTTCTCTATGGTTCCCTTTTCAAACCGGGAAAACAATTTCTGGGCTGAGTTTTATTCAGATACAACAGCAAAAGAATTCTTATTCCTTTTAATGGCATAGTAATGTGTTACTAATGGCAAGGCTGAGAACTGCAGGAATCTGGGAGCTCCTGCTTGCCTGAAATGGAAAATTCTTGCAGAGAATGTATTTCCTTCAAGTGAGCAGGCCGGGTTTATATACGTCCTAGGGAAGGAGAGAGAAAATAATTGTCTTTATTTACTGAACATTTAAAAGGATCTTCTGAACCCCTGCACTCCATACATGAGATATACATTATATAGAGCCAGCAGCCCTTCCACTCAGGGTGCAGGCTACTTGCCTGATCCTGACTTCAAGCACAAGTGTCCCAAAATGCTTTCCCAGTATGTCGTTGCATAGCTAGCTATTCTTGTGAATTTTCCTTTTATATTTTCAGAAAAAGACATGGAGAAAAAAAATCTGGAGTTACCACATTGTATACTAGTAGATGGTAAAATTTTATAAGGTGTCTGCATGCAAGAATATTTGGGTGTTTTCTAATTTTTCTGTTTATGCCAAGTTAGCTTAATGTTGGCATCTTAATGTTTATAACTACAAAATAACGTTCAAATTGCACTCAGAAGTCAGACAAGTGAACAAAATAATTAAAAGACATTGGAATACCTTGAATTTTCCAGAAGGATATTATGGCATAATATTAAATATTTTTAAGTATGGAATTAATTCTGCTATTGACATTGAATTATTATAAACTTGAATTCACATAAATGGAGCAGATTTGATCATAACTTTTTTTTTCCTCAGGAAAAGCAAATCTGACCCAACCCATATATATTACTTGTAAAATTGATATTCTTTCCTCTCTCACAAGGAAAAATGCATTACAGATTGCATCAGCTTTTTTTTCTTGATTCCCACAGGCACAACAGCTAACAGATCTGGAGCAAAAACTAGCAGTTGCAAAAGACAAATTGGAAAAAGCAGCCCTTGACAAAGTAAGAAGTGTAACGTAATGTAAGCATGTTTACCTCTATCAGCTGTCAATGTTTTGGTGTAATTTGACAAAAACAAATGAAAGCCTTGCAATGATTTTGATGCATACTAAGTTGCATCTACATTGTACCTGGGAGTGATGCTACTGAAATCGGTGGAACTAATTATGATACTTGAAGTTAAGTACATCTGCAAAGTTATTTAAGAAGAGAATGGTCAAATTAGAAAAAAACAGCTCAAAAAATTTTTACACTGATTTTTAATAGATTGAGATACTTATTGAATTATAGTTTGTTCTGACAGTAGACTTAGTGTCTCTCATAAGTTTATTTACACTAGGGCACTTTTCTATTTCCCACCATGGACCCTTAGAATGCTTACAAATTTTGCATTACCAGGCCCCAAATATCAAGAATAGTGTGGCCAGCAGGATTAGGAAAGTGATTGTTCCCCTGTACTCAAAACTGGTAAGGCCACACCTCATATACAGTGTTCAGTTTTGGGCCACTCACTTCAAAAATGACATTTTAGTGCTGGAGTAAGTTCAGAGGAGGGCAACAAAGCTGGTGAAGGGCCTAGAAAACATGTCTTCTGAGGAACTTCTGAGGAAACTGGCGTTGTTTAGTCTGAAGAAGAGGAGGCTCATGCTCATTGCTCTCTACAACTGTCTGAAAGGAGACCATAGTGAGGCAGGGGTTGGTTTCTTCTGCCAAGTCTCAAATGAAAGGGTGAGAGGAAATTACTTTAAGTTGTGCCTGGGGAGGTTCAGATTAGAATTTAGAAATTTTATTTTCACTGCAGAAGTGGTTAGGCATTGGAATAAGCTGCCCAGGAAGGTGGTGGAGGCACCGTCTCTAGAAGTGTTAAAGAGGCATCTGGATGTGGAACTTGGGTTTAGGGGTGATTATAATGGTGCTATGTTGACAGATGGTCTTGAAGGTCTCTTCCAGCCTTGGTGATTCTATGATTCTGTGGATCTAACCACGTGATAGGAGTATAAATGGATCAGGGAAATATGAAGAGATGCATCCTATATGGGCAGTATTTTGGCCAGTGAGTAGCCTATTTTGTCCTCAATCACATCTATGCAAGTGTAATAAATAGATAGCCAAATTCGATAATATAAAATAACATAAATTTATTGAATGGCCGAAATGTCGGAAACGCGATGCCACGATCGAAAAAGTCACAGTACCAAGCCCGGGATTGGAACTGGGTGAACGCAAGTCTGGTCTCTATCGCACCAGACTTCCCTAGTTCACCACAGCTGCTTTCTGCAGCGGGCTTATATACCATTTTTCCGCGGAGAGTCCGGAATCTTGGGGATTAAGTTTTACTCAACATATTCATGAAGGAGTTCTATTCAAGNTCCTTTTTGATGTAAAGTGACCATTCGGCGGGTATGGTATTGCGTTCAGCCCGAGCCCGTCCTCCATTCGAGTGCAAATGTTAAACGGGGCCGAGACTACACCCAGCTCAAGGCGAGCTCCGGGGTTTTGAAATGTAAATGTCCCCTCGGCGAAGAAAGCATGATTCCCAGAATCGCGCTCGGCTGTCTCAGGAACTCCCCCCCCCCACAGGACCCAGTATACAGTTTAATATCATGATATTTCATATCTGAGCGTGAATTAACCGATTCATTTATAACACAAGATTATAGAGAACTTTGTCAAATTATGTCCCTGGTTCCAATAGTGTTTCCTTCAGCTGTGCTTTCATGCTGTCCATTTATAGATCTCCTATCGGCAATGTCAATATTGAATTATGCTATCCACAGGATGAAAACAAATTTACTTTTTCTTCTTTTACCTTTGGAATGGCAAAATTGGAATGGCTGCAGCCAAGACAGAATGAGCTCTGGATGGCAGGACTGAGAGATGAGAGGATGAGGAACTATCCAGAGAAATTTCTGGATGAGAGGAGAGTGATTTCAAATCAGTGTGATCTGCAGGAAGCACTAGGGTCACATAGGACTAGAATGACTGAGTCCATATCATCATGCAAAATTAGACAGTCTGTTACCACTGCCCATTTGACCTGCCTTTAGTTCAGAGACATATAATCTGACTGCACACATCTTAAGGGAAAGACATTCAATTTTCTCTACCGGCAAACCAGTTTCCATTCTGTGAGAGACTGAAATATTAATGGTTAATGACTTGAAACAATAGGCCGTTTGGGCCATCGGCAGGGTGTTTTCCTGGGGCTGGGTTTGCGCCCCCAGGCTGAGGGAGAGAGGAGAGGTTTTGGGTGTGTGATAGCAAAACCTCTGATCCACTTAAGACAGAGACTGGTGAGCACCCACCACCAGAGACTACAAGCTGGGCTTTGGGCCAGATAAGGGAAGAGGCTGACAAGAAGCAGACCCTGCAGAAGTGGGATAGTGCTTTTTATCATGCCAATGTCCTCCCTTTACACAGTTGGTTCAGTTGTAAAACTTCTCTCCCCGGGGAAGGTATTGGGACACTCACATTAACAGGGGACATTCATATGCAGGCTTGAGGGTATTCATCCCTTCTGATGGGGCATAACTGGCTCAACTACGCTGATGTGAGAAGCAGCTGTCATGTCTTAGAAGGTGTCATATACCATCAAAGACGCCCAAAGTGTCCCCAGACTCGTTTTTGGGGCCTTCCATCAGAGGATTGTGCATTATCCACAATGTTGCAACAGACTGTGTGAAATTCCTCCCTCAGGGGAGGTACCCCGGGCATTCCCACGTAAGCCTAAACATATATTAACCCACTGAACTCCGAGGAAACAAGACTGTGAACATCACTTTAACCAAGGGACATCTAAATTGCAACAATCAAGTCTCATCACTGGATCCATGGGTGATGATATCTTTCTACTTTTATCCTTCCTCTGTCTCTCTTTCTGTCTTTCTTCCTTTCTTTCTTTCTTTCTTTTTTTTCTTTCTCTTTGACATTTTCTTAAGTGTTATTTGTATGTTTTATATTGCTATGTTACTGTAGGTAATAACCAAAACAGTTAAATACTTGCTTTCCATTGCAAGCAAACTGTTCTAAAATAAAACGTACATATATACATATACATATATACATATATACATATACATATATATTAAAAACACAAATAATCCAGTGTTTTTTCACTCTTATCTGCCCCAAGGGATCTATTAACAAGAACCTGAGTTACCCTTGCCTTAAGGGGCAGGTCATAACACGTTCCATCTCCTATTTCTATAATTTTTCATATTGTGCTCTGCTTTAATAGTCTTTTATGGTTGTCTTTTATCCTACTATTGAAATACACTCTACTAACTGGCTTTGGAGTTTTTTTTTAAGAAACACTCCGTTTTTTCCAGTTATGAGATATATTCCCTGCTTTCAGTTCAGGGGAAGTTTATCTGATGTGAAACAGAATATTTGTCGTGTTCTCAAAAATACTTGCTAAGAAAACAAACTAAAACATGCTGCATGCCATTGCTTAGGATTAATATGACTGTGAAATACTTTTATATGTAATATAACACATATTTAGTATGTAGTGTGTAATGTTATATACATGTTTTCCACCATATATACATATGTTTTCCACCATCTTTTGCCATGGTAAACCTTTATTTATGTACCTTTAAAAAAACATTTGATGATTGAAACGTGCTGATGTATTCTGTATTTATAGGTGCATTTTTAATAAAAAGAATAAAAGCTGGGGATTTTTAAAATGCCAAATACTGCTAACTCCCCTTGAAATGAATGTAAGAAGTTACCTCAATAGCTAACATTTGACATGTATCTTTCTCTGATGAAACAAAGATTTAAAATACTATTTCCTCACTGCTGTAGTTATCTCATTGTTATTGCTCTCTCAGCTTATTTCAGTTACAGACTTCTACTTCCATTAATGTATCTCTCTATATTTCTGGGAGTAAAATACTAATGTTCTAACACAAGTTACAGTCACCTCACCTCACCACTTCAAAGTTTTATTTTGGCTTAATGGACAGTAGTGGGTCTGGACAAATGTATCCTTAACTGTTAAAAAGAGCTATAGTTTCTTTACTATACACTGCAAAAGTGTAATATGCTCATGAGGGAAGCCATCTTTGTTGGATTAAAATCAATCTATAACGTGGAAAAATACCAATTATTTGAAATGTTATAAACAAAACTCCATGCAAAGTCTGTGTCTTGCAATACTTGTGACTTCTCTGTAGCTATTATACATAAAAGGCTGAACACTGTATGATATTTTGTAAATTGTATTTTTCTTTTCAGAAAAAATTATATTTAAGTATTATTTGCAATAATCAGTGTGGATAAAACTGCATGAAGGGATGGGAAAGGAGTGCAGTGACTTCCCAGGCAGTTTGACGTGTAATGTACAGTAACCTAATCATATAAAAATACCACTTGAGGCAGTCTTAATTCCTTCCATCAGTAAGAAAAAGCAGCAGCTACTCGTAAGTGTTTGGTTTAACACAGAGAAAGTAAGCAGTTGTGTTCATCATAGCATAGAGAAATGATTTCTTATTTTCCCCAGGAGTCACAGCTGAAAGCTCTGAAGGAGACTGTACAGCTTTGCCTGTCTTCTGTTCTGCACAATCAGCCTCCCACTATGAATTTAATCCCTTCAAAACCATCTGAGAAGTTGACTTCCTCAAATACAAAGGACTCCAAAGTTCCATTTCAAGTGACAAGCACCAAGGTATGATTTTTCTCTTGGGTAGGGTTTTTTTTAACATCTTTGAAAGTTTGTCCTATAAGAGCATAAAACTGAAACTAGAGAGGATTTAAAATTCATTGGAAGATTAGGATGAATTTCAAGGATAATTCTAAGACTGTTTCTGATGTCAATAGATTGGTTTTTTAGTTGGGAAGCAGCTACTTTTTTGCTGAGTAACAAAATTCTTTCTATCACTTCGTAAATGGATCGTGTATGCACAACAGATCTACAATGAAGATGGATTTGCATTTAGAAGAAATGAGGGTACTAATTCATAGGATCATTTACCTGTCAGGCACTGATAGTAAGTTTGTGGTAATACAGCATTAAACAGTAATATGGGGCTTGCTTACCATGATTTCTTTCAGTAGAAAAAAAAAAGATATAAAAAACATAAAATAATCTGGGACACCCAAATCAAAATTGCCAAGATGGATCAATGGACTTGACAAGAGGCCATAGGAAATATTCCAATATTGCAAGATGAGAAGGGCAGTTTCAGAGAAAGCATGAGGGAAAAAAAAAGATGAAAAGTGTTTTGAGTCAATAAATTCAAACATTAGAATACAGTCAAGTTCTACAGTGGTTAACAACTGTCCTAATAATTTTCATCTCTAGGGTTGCATTTTGCTCCTGAATTCAATAGATAGATCTAGAAGAAATCTGTAATTTCAGTGAAAAGGAAGTTTACAGAAGAATGACTGAAGGACACTTCAACGTCCTCCTTAAATTCCAAAACTGAAATAAAAATAGGAATTGCTAACTCATAGCCAAATTGTAATCTGTATATGGCAGCTGCTGGTATTCACTGTCAGTGCACAGGCTGAAGCCAAAAATTAGTAATCTTTCTATATGTAATTAAAATTAAAATACAATTTAAGAAAGTAGAATATAATTATAAAACTGGATATCACATCACATTGCTACTCTTAAAATTATGATTGCCGGTTCCTAATAACTGTTTTACAGGAAGAAACCATCATTCCCAAAAATTATTACCACTGGAAAAGAACCCACTGTATTAATTAGTAGCAGCACATGGGTATGATAATGTTCATTTAGATTAAGATCACTGAATCTATATTCTACAGGACAGGACACTCTTCTTTTGTAAGTCATGCAAACTGAGCAGCACTCTGGGATCTCAGGAGCATATTGTTCCTAATTAATGTGGCTGTAGAATTGTTTATCTTGCTCTTATTATCCTTTTCTTCAGGTTGGAAGTGTTCATGCCTCTGTCATGAGAGCAGCGAAGTACTGAAGGATAAGGGCCAGCTAGCCATTATGTCTGTTTAAGATTGGTCAAGGGTCAGAGCCTTTGGAGAATTTAAGGTCTCCTTGATTTTACAGATAGGGACATGAGAATACAGCATAGTGATTAGAATTAGATTTTTTATATTTGAGTGAAATACAGAGTGTTCTTCCTTCCTTTTTTTTCAACAATCATAATAGATTTTATGTTTAATGTACTTGGTAAAATGTGTCAGTACTTCTGTGCTATAGCCTTTTGAGAAACCAGCCTTTAGTCCTCTGTATCCAGAAGTGCTTGAATAAATTAAACTGCCCCTTTAATAATAGGCAGTTCTCACATTTCTCTGCACTTGGCATACGCCATGAAAATGTCTGAAAGAATAATGGTCTGCAAACCTCTTCTTCCACACACTGACACCTTATTATTAAAAACCTGTGAATTATCTGTGATTATAAAACTAATGAAATCTGCTACTGTGAATCAAGTTGTTAAAGAATCATAATCAGTCACCCTCTGCACTTGAGCTGGTTTTTTTATGATGATGGCCTTTCTTATACATCTTCTCCTTGGCTTTTTTTTCCTTTGACAAAACCAAATAACTCTTAACTGGATGTGTAGCTGTTTTTTTCATTATTATTAGATTTGCATAAATATTTTGATACAGCAGGCTAGTATTTTGGTGGAATATAAACGTATGTGATTAATTAAATGTGTTGTCATACGTAAAAGTGGGAACTTAAGATGAGCAGCACTTACACATCTTGTCATGTCTGATAAGCAGCACTTTCACCTGCAGGCAAAAAATGATAATTTGTCTGGTAAATATTTTTAAGATATTCTCTTCCAGCCTAAAAATTGCATTCTAAAATGTCAAACTTACTTTAAATGCATGGAAGGATAAATCATACAGTGTATGATAGCTGTACCACTTGGAGACAATTATCCCTGGGATTGGGGTGCTTCCTCATTAAAAAAAAGGTTCCAAATAAGTAGGTTGTATATTTGTATTCATTATTGGTAACCGTAATACCTGGGAGCTTGTTAGAGATATTTAGCACAAGAACCTGGTGTAGAAAGGATAACTAGGAAAGCAAGTTGCCAAATTTCTTGAAAAGAAATTACTTGGGCATTTTTTTTTTCTAGAGAATGTGATATGAAAAATTATAAAATGTGTGCTAAGCAATGCATTAAAAGTGCCTGAATCAGTGCAAAATAAAGTTGTTGTTCTGGATAGCTCATTAATCTGGAAAATTGTGCAGTAATGGGAAATTATCACATTTACATCATGGACAAAGTTATCTTAAAGTGATCAAAAGCAGTATAAGTCTGAGGTCCGTTTTTTTGACGTCCTACATAAGTTAATATTTGCAATGTACAAGAATGTAAAATACAGAATTTATCATGTAAATTGGCACTAATATTTCAATTCAAAGCCATTTTGTCTGTCATGTACTGTTGCCGGGCATCGCCTGTCCACTCTCTGGATGGACGCCGGCTCCCTGAGAGCCTGGGTAGGATGCGGCTGTAGGGTGGCTGTCTCACCTCACGAGGCGGAACAGCTCCAGCAGAGCAGCAGACTAAAGGCGTTGGAATAAGGCGCAGGAGAGGCAAAGGGTTCGGGAGGGGGTCTCCCTGAAGTCCTCTTTATTGAAGGGTAAGAGAGAGTCTGGGAACGAGAACTCCTCAGGCTGGAATCCCTGGGGGGCTCTAAGGGTCTGAGGGTTTTACAGGGTTCAGGGACCAATGGGGTAACTGGGAATAGGGATCGACAACCAGGGGGTCCAATAAAAACAAGCGAGGGGAGGGTACAAACCTATACAACCAATAAAGCATCGAACAGATTAGAACTTTCCAGCGAGGAGGTGGGGGTTTATACATCAGTCCCGCCCGCTGGGCTGTCCCCTGAGATGCTGTATCCCGCCTCAGAGGCGGTGTCCTCGTGATGGACAGCTGCAGCTATAGGGGCGGAACCCACCACAATGTACCTGTCATAACACAACACTGGTGCCAAAAGTATTGACAAATGGGTTTAGGGCTCTGTGCATACAAGTTCAATGACACAACTAAAATCAAGCATAACCAGAAGGCGGATCATTAATCCCGAACCATGAGGTTTTTAGCTTTCTGTATTACTGACAATTACTTTTATTATATAGTTTCTTTTGCACTGTAATGTCACAACAATAACTAGTCTATGTTCTGCCAGTGGAAAATGCTTCCAAACTAGTTGAGAGTTGGATCTATCTTTTGTTGTAGTACTTTTCTTGCCTCATTGACAAAAGAGGACTGAAACTCTGCTTTCCTTTTTATTCTCCAGATGAATGTCTAAGGACCTGGACACTTAAAGAGTGTAGTTTATGAATGGAAATCATAACATTGACTAGGCTGCCAGCCATAGGAAGTGTGGGGTGGTGTAATCAGAGAGTCAGAGCACTGCTACTGAAGACCTAGTGAGGCATTTTCTGCACTTACTGTGTCTTGGCATGACAGAAAAACTCTGTGAATTTAGATGGAGCTAGTAGAGAGATTGCATTCTTACTTCATTTCTATTAATTCCTCTTTCTGAAAAAGATTAACAATATGCCTTATAAAAAACCAAAAATTGTAATAATATATTTGGCTGTGCTGTGTAAAGATACCTGTGTTCCAAATGCAAGAAAATGAGCTTTAGTAGCACTGTAGGAAATTAATGGCAAACCAAAATCAAAAGTCAAACAGAAGAAAATTCTATTTCCAGTACCAAGGTTGAATACAAAAATCATGGGGAACACACTGATGCCAGAATAACAGGGGCTAACTTGTTCTGTAGTGGTTTTTTCCTAATGCAAAAACATTGTTCTGTATATTCCCCAAATTAATTCCTTCTTTACACACACCCAGCGTGTTTTGTGTATTTTGTGAACTGCACTATTCTAAGAGTGGAAATACACCTGAATTTCAAACTGTAAACAATAGCACCCATTCCCATATTGTACACAGCATAGGTTGAAAGACAACCTATGAATGCCACATCAGTGTCCTTGTCTCAATGGAGAAAATACAGGCTGAATGGAATGAGAACTATCCTTCTGTAGAAATGCATAGTACAGACTGAAAGGGCATCTACCACTCCATTGTGAAAAGATTTAAAGATCTTACAAAAAAATGAATCACTTTTGTGATTATAAACTTCTGCAAGGAGTCATTTCCTTTGCTCACATATACTGTGAATATTGTGGACTCCAGCATACATTACTGAGTACAAAAATTCGGAAAGGTTAAAGTACTGTGGGCTGTCCTCCCTTTCTTTGGAAATAAGTACTTCTCTCATTCCTCATCAAAGTAAGCTTGGGGAACTGTATATCTTTGTTTAGACTAAAAAAGTGTTCATGTAAGAGGAAGGAGAAAAGCTTGTGAGACTTTTCAAAGAAGGTACAAAGCTGGAAAGTTCATCAAGACCAAGACTCTGAAGAGCATTTTGAAATGGCCATGTAGGATATTAAGAGGCTGAGTTTACTGGTTTGGTACAGAAATAATGTATTTAGGTAAAATTTAATCTCTCAGTTATTCTGAGCGCATAAATATTGAACATCTACTACAAATACAGAGCAAGGCTGATGAAAAAATAAGATGATCACAGTGTCATGATTCTTAGCTTCTTCACTTATTTAATTGGAGAGGAGGTTGAAGTTGGTTTTGTATAAAGGATATATGCTTTAACTAGGAAGACAGAATATTTTTCAGCTCTAGTTCTTATTAATTTCATATACAAAAGTAGAAATTGTTGATAGAAACATTTATATAAAATAATAATAATACAGTAGTTAATTATTTGTACTAAATCAGTCATACAATGATCATATCACTTAATACTTCAGGGTATTTTAATTATAAAATTGACTAAAATCTTAAAAAAGAAATACAGTTATATGTGTACATTTCTTCAAAATATATAAGTACATTTTGAAGGAATGAAGAAATGTCTGGAATGTGTCATTTGGACCCAATCCTTAAATGAAGATTTAACAAGGTTTTCATAGATCCTAGAAAACTAACAGAATAGTGTGATTCATGAAAAACTAACCAGCTGAAAGAGCCAAGAAACAATTTATTGTAATATTCCGTAATGAAGTCTCTGACCACTGGACCAAAGCAATTGCAAATTCCTTGCTCAAGAACCTATGAAAAATTACTACTACTGTACTGGTCGACAGCCTACTGAACATAAGCCAATGGTGTGCCCTGGTGGCCAAGAAGGCCAATGGCATCCTGGCCTGTATCTGGAAGTGTGGCCAGCAGGAGCAGGGAAGTCATTCTTCCCCTGTACTCAGCACTGGTGAGGCCTCACCTCGAGTGCTGTGTCCTGTTCTGCGTCCCCTCAGTTTAGGAAGGACATTGAGATGCTCGAACACGTCCAGAGGAGGGCAACAGGGCTGGTGAAGGGTCTGGAACACAAGTCCTATGAAGAATGGCTGAGGGAGCTGGGGTTGTTTAGCCTAGAGAAAAGAAGGCTCAGGGGAGACCTTATCACTCTACAACTCCCTGAAAGGAGGTTGTGGCCAGGTGGGGGTCGGTCTCTTCTTCCAGGCAACCACTGACAGAACCAGAGGACACAGTCTTAAGCTGCACCAGGGGAAGTTTAGGCTGGACATTAGGAAAAAAATTCTTCACTGAAAGAGTAATTTGGGCACTGGAATAATTTGCCCAGGGAGGTGGTGGAGTCACCATCCCTGGAGGTGTTTAAAAAAAGACTGGACGGTTTAGTTGATGAGGTGGTGTTAGGTCATAGGTTGGACTGGATGATCTCAAAGGTCTTTTCCAACCTAGTTCATTCTGTGATTTTCTGATTCTGTAATTAGGGTTATTATTTGGAAATAGATTTATGCTCACAATTGGGGTTAAAAATAACATGTGACCTCATAACTTTATTAGAAGGAAAACTGAAAGGGCACAAAATATTATATATGTGGTTTTTATATTAGATATATAATATTAAAAACATAGATATGGTGCTTGGGAACATGGTTTAGTGGTGGACCTGGCAGCATTAGGTAATGGTTAGACTTGATGATCTTACAGGTCTTTTCCAACCTCAGTTATCCTGTGTTTCTATCTATGGTCAGCTATAAGCAAACAGCAGGAGCACGGAGGGCAGCGTATAGGTTTGTGCTCCATTAAAGCCTTAAGAGTCAGCTGCTGGTACCTCAGAAGTTTTTGACTTTTGTTGCCTCCAACTTTGCCTCTGCCACTGTTGGTATCACCAAGACCTGCAGTTTCAGTGACCTGTAGATCATTGTGTTCAACCAGGGGATTAGAAAACTGTAATTAAAAAGAGAAAAAGGCAATTACTAAGTATAGACTCAGACACATTTTGTACTACGCAGTAATGACATGTGATCATATAAACCTTTTTTAATGCATGAACATTAGAAGAATAAAACGGCATTGAAAAATGACACTATCCATTGTTTTAGGATTTAATTTCAAAGACTAAGGAATACATGTCTCCTAAGATACTTACCATAGAAATCTCAGGTGAGTGTCTGTGAGGCTAATGGATTAATTCTGTTTTTAAATACATAGAAGGTAACTTAATTGCAAAAGCATGACTAGCATGACTTATTTATTCATGTAAGTCTCTCCTATTCTGCTTTTCATAGCTGTTTTTGGGCTAATAGAGTTTTATTCTCATTATGATCATCTAGATGGCAGCTATAATCCTGTATTAATGTTAACGGTGGTTCACAAGGTTATGGCAACTCTTGCTTGTATCTTTTACTTCTGGAATTTACATTAGATTGAGTATGTTCTTGCTGTTGCCTCATAAAGATTCCACAGAACTTTTTCTACAGCCCTTTTTCTTCTGTTCCTAATTTTTAATAAAATTTTATTACATGCTGGAAAAATGTTTAACACCAGAGAACATTAAATTGGAAGCTAAAGCTCTTTGGTTTTATTACTTACTCTATAGAAGTCTTCATTATTAGTACATTATATTGTTAGTAAATTAGCTTTAGAGGGTTTTTTTTTCAACTGAATACAATCAAGGGAAATTGGAAAAAAGCACCTGGTATGTCTTATTTAGTCTGTAACCCCCTTTTCCTTCAAGTTTTAGTGACATGATCTTTATCTTCATTTCATTAACTATTTGACCTCACTCCTCTTTGTTGCAGAGTTGAAGTAGCTGGAGTGGCCCATTACCCCAGGGTTCAACTCTGAAATAAGCATTGTGTTAATGGGTTAAAGTGGTAACTTTTAAATGTTTATTGCTGCACTTTTTGTGGCTGTTAACTGCAGATCAGTTTGCCTGTAAATGAAAATCACTCCATAGCCTCCCTCCAAATATCCTTTTTTAATTACCATCTTTACCTGTCAGATGTTTTAATAAAGTCTTCCATAATCTAGAACATAATATGTCTCAAAATACTGTGGATTGCTGCTTGACAGTGGTTGAAAAGGTATATGTATATACAAAATTTAAATTTCTTAAGGGATGTTTCAAATAATACCAAAATCCAGATTGTTAGGTATGGTGAACGGTCTTACATGGACCCATGGATTAGTATGGACAGCATACATCCAATTTCCTTAATTTTGCTTCAGTCTAAAGCCAGGACCCCAAACTAGAGCAGCGTCAAGTTTGCTGTGATGCTCAGCAGATTTCTGGACAAGCTTACTTGTCTTTTTCTCTATCAGAAACAGAGAAAGAGAAGACCCCTTAATTACTCTTCAGATGTTATTTTTAGAGATAGCTTTCCTCACTTACTCACATCAAATGATTTTCTTTATGTTTCTCTCTCTTTTTTTTGTCTGGTGACAGCGGAGATGAGTGGTAAAATGTACCTTATTTCTAATTTTAGTTGAAGTCACATTTAGCAGAAAAATAGTAATACATTTTTCATCTTTTGACTTTCTTAGCTGATGTGTTTGTTACATGTTCTGTTAAAAAATATGTGCACATGAGCAATGACAATAAAACTGAATTTATGTGTCTTTGCAGTTCCACATTAATAACCCCATTTTAATTTCTTTTAACATTAGTAATTTTTTCTATGGATGTTCTGTGTAAAAGAAGACAGAAATTGTACAGAAGAGCTAACAGATCATTTCAAGGGGTTTACAAAATAGAGTGTAATTTTGAAAGTACTCACAAGGGAATTTTGCTACCCAAGGATATATTGAAGATTTATTTGAAAATTATTTATGCATGTATCTTTTATAACATATGTATTATTAATCTTACAAAGTTTGCCTTAATATGTATATAGGGAGCCAAATGGCCAACATTAGAGAAAGTTAAAATCCTTTTATGTTAAGACAGCTAAGATCCTTTTCTTTGATTTGAGCAAAGATGTGATTTGGAAAATATTCATAAAGAAAATATTCATTGGGCATTTTGGCTATTATTAGGAATTTTCTAGTAACTTGATTAAAAGCATTGCATTGAATCATAAAGCATAAGAATTGCTGAATAAACTAGTGATTAAATCTAAGCCATTTAAGTTCAATTTAGCCCTGAGCAATTAAAAAAACTACTTACTGCTTTACACGTGAAGTCTCATCATCTTCCAAAATGGTTAATCTCCCCCCTTTTCTACATTTATTATTTTATGCTAAAATAGTAATAGATAAAATGCAAAATAAAAAATAAGTGTTATTTAATTGTCAAATTGAAAATCATTTAGTCTGAAGGAATGCCCTCTCATATAATGAAAAAGCAGACATTCAATTACAACAACAAACTTCTAGCATCAAGCATATTTTGGTTCAAATCCTTAAAAGTTTTTTGGATGGTGCTCAAAATAAGTGAAGCAATGGAGTCATATAATTAATTACTATTAAATATTTAATTACATATTTTGAGGTAATTTATAGATTACTTATTAAATCCTTTTTTCTCCTATCTTTTGAAAGACAATAGTCCTTATCTCTGTTGGTGAAACTGTTATCATGTTATTATATTGTGAGGTAATTTTTTATAAGAGCAACTGTTTAAGAAGGGACTTAAATAAACAGGTAAGTAGAGGGGTTTTTTTAAAAAAGCTTCGTTTGCCATACTTAAATCAATAACAAAGCCTCTTTTAAGGCAGAATTGGGGAAGAAAAGTCAAAGCCTCAAAAGGAAAAGCACTTCTCCAAGTAACCCCATTTATGGAATTCAGGTCATGATTCAGAAGGGTTCCAGCTTCACCAAGTTGGTTTTTCTAGGGTCTGTACCCCTTCCAGGGTAGAGCATCTTTGGCTTTGTCTTCCAGGGTAGAGCATCTTTGGCTTTGTCTTCCTGAAAATACAGATGTTCATGTCTGTGACTGTAACTTGGGTAGCTATTTCGTTCATTTGAGAAGACTATTTGTAATTGCCTATAAAGCGTATTCTGATGGTGTGTATTATTGCTGCTCTGAGTGTAAGTAATGTTACACAGTGTTCATTATCCACAGATAATTGCTTTTTCCTTTGTGATGGCTGCAGAAAATCAAGAGTGTTGTTGAAGGAATGTGTTTATTTGGTGGTTTCAGTTTCTTAAGTATTATAACATCAACCTCCCACAAACAACTGAGGATGCTAAGTATCTTAATAGTTACAGAAAAGGAAGTTCCTTTCTCTACAGTGAAGCATTAAGGGTGCTTCTTTTAAAACTTCAGAAGTGGTGGAAAAATGAAGCAGAAGGTGTATTTATATATGTAGTTTATATATCTACACATATTTGCAAGAGCATATACCCATATCTCTAGCCATCATTGAGCTTTGCATCTACAAAATACTAGGTATTTGAGCTTGCCCAGTCTGTAAGAAAAATTTATGTAAAAATGTAGTTATTATTAAGGGAATATAAAATTATAGGTTGAGATATAATCTAATATAGGTAATTGACTTATAAAAATTTATTAAGTTTTTTTCTCTAATTATATTTACTATATGCATGAGTATTCAACAAAACCATATGTTTTCAAAGCTAATTAATTATATTGCCTTTTCTTTTTGTTTTAGCTACAGATAAGTTTGCAATAGACATCTAGAATTACTGCTAAGCAAACGGTTATTAGAAGAAATCTGAAGTGAAATGATCCATACAAAGTGAGCTAACTGCATTCTGGCATTAGACATAAGTGTTTGTGAGCAACTAAGCCACTAAAAAAAGTTTTGCTTTCTACCCCCAGTCTCTGATACCATGTTGGAGTAATATTTTGGCATCACTGAAAGTTGCTTTATGCTGTGAATGTATTATATCATCAAACACATTAAGGACAGAAGAAACCCCTATGGACATCTTGTCTCACCTGGCATAATACTTGCCACAAAATTTTCTATACAGATTTTGATGCATACCTTGAAAGTTTTATTCTCCTAGTTTACCACTTGTATAAAAGCTCCTAGATAATGCTTTCATCAATGTCCTCAGTAGCAGAAATTCAGCAAAAAAGGAGCTATAAACATGTCACTCAGACCTTCTTTCCTGTTTTGAATGTTGAGATCCAGTGTAACTGAAGTCCAGATTTTGCCTGTTCTTATATGGACATTCATTAGGAAAAAAACCAAACGAAAAAATGACTAGGTAAGTCTGAAATCCAGTCAGCTAGACAGAATTCTAACCATCCTTTATTCTCTATTAACCTTAAGCATATTTTGATTTTTAGGTATTAAAGAGCTGAACAGATAACATTTTACAGGACAGTAAATTTCCCTACATAATAATTTAGCATCTGACATTGTGTCATCATTGCTGACTACTCCTAATGCCACCTGACTTCACTGTCCACTCCGTTACTTTTTATTATTTAAATATGTGAGTCAAGCTCTTTTCAAACACGTGGAATGATGCAGTTTTTATTTTTAACAGCCTGCATGGAAATGTCTTTCCCTGTCAAGCCAATATATCACAACTGAATTCAGTGCAGCCCTGGCAAATTACACACTGGCATGTAATCCAGGCAAGAGCTTAGCTGCTCTAAAGCAAACTCTAGACACAGCAACATGCCACTCGATATTTCTGATTATCACTGCTTTATGTGGCCTTTGCTGCCTTTTTTAGAG
Source organism: Gymnorhina tibicen (assembly GCA_013399875.1). NCBI lineage: Eukaryota > Metazoa > Chordata > Aves > Passeriformes > Artamidae > Gymnorhina > Gymnorhina tibicen. The sequence goes on from VXAZ01003905.1 coordinate 73,239, forward strand.
TTTTCCAGTAGTTCCAGTTCATTAGAAAAGCTCTCAGCAGGAATATACCTACACATTGCCCAAAGAAGTTGTGGATACCCCATCCCTGGAAGTGTTGAAGAGCTTGGATGGGGCTTTGAGCAACCTGGTCAAGTAGAAGGTGTCCCTATGGAAGTGGGACACTTCCACAAATAATAGTGGAAGGTGGCAGGGTGACTGAACTAGATGACTTAAGATTCTTTCCTTTCCAATCTAAATCATTCGATGATTCTCTAGCAGACCTGTGAGGGATATATGGCCAGGAGCAGATGGTGATCTGTGCTTGTAAGGACAACTAATAGCTCACCAGCAATAAAGGAATGAATTTCTATTATATAGGATCTACAACTTCTACACCCATCCTTAAACATCTGTGAAGTACTTAAAAGATTTTTGCCTAATACCTTCAGTTTCTTTACTCCATTTTACAGTGAAGTTACATTTAGTGCATGATGTGTTCATTTAAGTATTTGAACTTCTTATGTATCACCTCTCCTATATCGTAGCTTCTGATGTGAAGTCTAGAAGTGTTTATTCTTGGAAGTCTACATTCTGTTTATTCTTGGAAATATAAGATTTCTACTTCAACTCCTTGGCACAAATTTTGCCATGAAGGAATGTCTGTAATTGAAATATCAGTCACTAGGTCAAACTAAAAATATTCTGGCTTCAAATTGGATGCTTATTCTGTATTTTTTAATTTCAAGCTCTTATTCCTGGTCTAAATGAAAGGTGGTTTTTATTATTATTCATTGTTACCCAGATCTATTACCAATCAAGTGCAATTAGATGGTTACCTGTATGTTTTTAATTTTATTACTATCTTTACTTATCTGTAGTGATTTCTGTATTATTTTCTTTCTGAGAGAATAGTCTGGCTTTCAGTAACCACTGAAATTTCACAATCTGTTTTGTTCTGCTTGTATATAACAGCTTGTCTGTGCCTGTACAGCAAACAGCAATGATTCTTACACAGCATGAAGAAAATCTGTTCCTCTACCAACAACAAACTTGTCATGGGTTTTTAGACACAGCTTCTCTAGGAAGAAAAATTAATAAGGGAAAATTATTCGGTCACTTCACTAATACCAATATTGTGAAACTGTTTTAATCAATTAATGTTAGATTAGAGATGCCTCCTCCCTGGATCAGAATTCCATTAGCTGCTCATTGAATCCAACACAGAAGAGCAACAAAATGAATTTGCAAATATACATATTGCGTATATAGACAGAGATATAGATAGATAGATAGATACGTACGTACGTACGTACGTACATACATATATTTGAGGGAACCAACTGCATTCCTCTCCATTTCTAGTTGTGAATGTAATACCATAGTTTGGACAGTCATAATAGCAATAGCTGTAGTTCCAAATCATGAGACATTTGGGGAAAAAAACCTGTGATTTTGTGGTTTCATGCTTTATCTTCCTTCATGTTTCTGTCACGCTATGGCAGAACACCCCCTAGAGAATCACAAGGGTAGACAGAAAAGTTTAATGTCTAACACCCACTGCAGATCAAACGAAAGAAAAAAGTGAAAAATCATCACAAATGCATGATTTTAAGATTCAACTAGCCTCTATAGAGTTGCATAAAATTGTTTCTGTGTGAATTTAGAGCCAAAATTAGCAGAAGCACATCACCTAGCTTTTTTTACAAGTTATTGACTTACATAAAATTCTGTTGAAAGCCAGTAAAAGTATTACATAAATACCAAGAGGAATTTATCTTGGCCAAGGTGACCCTTCATCTTCAGACAATAATACTGTGCCTAGATATTTGCAGTATATTTAGTGTACTATATCACACATGCTAATCTGAGATCTTCAACTACAGCAAGCAAGTAAGCCTAAATCTCTGTCAGGAAGACATAACAACCCCAGCCTGTGTCCAGACACATCATTTAGAGATTAAAATGTATATATTATTTACTAAAGAAGTTTTGGTGGTTGGTTTCTTTTTTTCTCTCCAACAGCCTTTTTCCCAAAAGGCTAGGAGATCTAGAGAAATGTATGATACTAACGGGATAGATATCATAGCATATGATACAAACATAGTACAAATGAAAGTCCAGGTTCACCCTGGTGCTGTACAGTTTGTAGTGTACAAATGATGTGCAACCTGTGCTTTGCAGTTGGATTGTTTTTTCATTTTTTAGCTTTTATTACAGTCTATTTCTAAAGTTTTTCTATTCCTATGCAGAATGTAAACCACAGTTTACTTGCCATCTTGATTTTTATTTGTTCCCTTTTTTTTTTTATTTTAAATGTGTGAAGTCTCAGGAAGCCAAAAATGTATTCATTCACTTTTCATGTCCAGGGCCTGAAAGAAGACTTGTATGTGTCTGGAGATGGAATTATTTCTGTATTTTGCCATAACACTCTTAATTTTGATGGACTGCTGTTTCACTATGTCCCTAAGTAGGGTAAGCCCTATGAAATGCAGCATGGGCAACTGAAACAAAGCTCTGTTTCTATTATTCGCACTAATTAATTGATCCTGCATTTTGCCATGCAGTACTTCTGTTTTCTCATTTAAGAAAGAAGGGGCACTGTTTACTGCAAAACACAGTAGGTGAGCTCTTTCAAGCATGCTGATGCTTATCAGATCCACACTTTTTTATTGTTCTAAATAAGTTTCAATTTATGATGTGACAAGCAAGAATTAAAAACCAGGAGACAAGATGGAGACAACATTGTGTGAATATTTGCTGTTCTTAGTGACATGCAGACGTTATCAAAACATACCGAATTTGCTTTTTTTTACTTATCATTTGTCTCTAATGCCTCTTTCTTTTTTTTCTTTTTTTTTAATATTGTTATGGATGCCCTTTTCCTTACATGCTTTCTGACATCTTGTCCTTATTTATCTGGGGTTGTGGAGGGTTGGTTGTGGGGCGAGGTTTTGCTTCATTTTGTTTATTTTAATGAGTAGCACTATCTAGATGATGAATTTTCAGCTACCCCAAGGCTCTGATTTGCATAGGTCAGTCACATAGTGCTGTATATCTGTCTTTGTAATTCTTCAGCTATTCTGACACTGCTAAATTGCTTATGGATGTGGGTTGGTGTTTGCAGGTGGCAGTGTAAGTAGGTAGAAAGTATAACATCCAGAACGGTGGGAGTGTTCTGGAGGTACTGAGAGTAGGTGTAGGGGACTCTTCAGTCTTGTCGCATACTCAGGACTACAGTCTTCAAGGTATATTGGGGAAAAGTATTTTCAAATCATTTTTTATACTTTGAAAGATCTCCTGAATAAAAAATTTTGTGTAATATATTGCCAGACAGTAATAGAAGACCCTGAAAATCATGGTGAAGTTTATATTCAGAAATAAGACTTGAAGGACACTTTTGTTACTGTCAGGCAGAAAAACATAGTAGAGCTATCCTGCCTTTAAAAAAAAAATTATAAAAATATTGATATCTAAGTGCTTTTTATCAGATCTGTAGCAAAGATAATATTCCACAGAACTGAACTGTTAAATATATAAATATATACAGGGCATCAAAAGTAGATACAGCTTTTACTATGTGCAAAGACAGTTATTTCTCAAGTTGCTCCAATATTTTATTTGGCTAAGAAAAACAACAAATGAAAACTTTATAATGGAAATACAAATGATTAATGATATGCGTGCCAGAAGTTTATTACAAAGTCCTTTGAAAGAATAATAATTCAAGAAGGTCTTGATATGCTATGTGGTAAATGTAATTCTTTCCTTGGCTATTTAGAGGTTATTCTGCTTTTCCTTTTATCTAGGTAATATAGGCTCAGGTATATTTGCTGCAATAAAGTGCCTTGAAAGCAATTTAGGAATTCTATTTCTATGCTCTTAACTATATCCAACAGCATATGCATGCCTACACAATATAAATAAAGGTTTTAGGACCCAGTTCTTTTGATATCTATGCAAAGGATGTCCATGGACCTTATCTACACACTATCAGATTATTTATAAAATGACTGTGGCATAACTTTATGATCAGCGAGTGACCCATCTATAGTGCCATGAGATCTGAACTTAGGACTCCAATCCTGTAATACTACACAAACATTTTCTTTAAAGCATGTGCCAGGATGGAAAATTAATTGCAGGGAAATGTCAGAACAGAAAGGTCATAGAAAAACGCTGCATTTGGGGATTAAATAAATAGAGGCAAGGGAAGTCTTACAGGAAGCCCTCCCTTTTTTTTGCAAAGGCAGTGAGCCTTCTCAGCTTCCACGGAAATTGCTGTGGTTGTACCTAGGACTTCTCAGGACCAAACCTCAAATGTATTATCGACAGCTTTCCCACAGCAGTAAGCTCTCCTCCAAATCCATAATATGTATTTGGCTCACATGTTGCTACATCGTTAGAAGCAGCACTGACTTTCGCCAAATATTTCTATCATTAGCCCAGCTGACTTCGAAGAAAGCAAATTGAGTAGCAATAGAGCATTTCTCTCACATATAAAAGTCAGAAGACTCCTGATGTAACATAGTAGCATCTACCTACAGAGTAGTAGAGATCTAATAGGACTTTGTTAAATTTTCCAACTGGATTATATGAAAAGTAATTTAGTTGTTTTTTTAAAGGCACAAGCTTTTGTATCTCAAAAAATGGATGCTTTTCAAAAGATATTTTTCTCCTCTTTAAATATCAGCCAAATGATTAAAGTGAGACAGAAGCTGTAGACAGCTGTGGGAACACCTACCTGGTTACAAACAAAACTCCAACAGATGATCATAGAAAGCAAATATTTCCCCAGTGCCACTGGTTGCTCTTATGGAATACAGTGTTGCTGATGGTAAGACTGAAATCTTGTATTGCTTTTTACTGATGAGATGTAATTGCCATGGGCTCATTTTATAGATTCTTACATATATACAAATTTTGGTCTGGTACTTATGTCAGCATATTTTGATTGAATTTGCTATATGAAGAACAATTTTGGCTATTTTTAGCAAAGGAAAGACTGTTTGGGTTTTGGCAGGATGATAAGCCAAGTGTGCTTTAAATTCACTTTGCAATTACGTCCTCTACAAAAATAGAGCAGGTAAACAATAGGCTAAATTATTACAGGTCATAAATGAGAAATAATTTCAGGTTTTCATTGTCTCATATATTTCATACCAACATATGCTATGCAACAAGAAGATGGTGATGTTTTGTCCACAGTTTAATATAAATTATTATTTACGACTTCTGCAAGGTTAGTACAAGGAAAAGTATTTCTAAATTCTGTTTTCAGTTAGGTAATTTTATCTCTTTCTCTTGTATAATCTTATCAGAACTTTAGTTTGTTTCCTTTTGTTTATTCTTCTCTAAGCATGTGACTTGGATATTGCCTCTTTTGTTTGCAGTTAAATAGAAGTAAATACATCATTCTGACTGTTGAAAACTGAGGTACAATGAATCATCACAGAGCTGCTCTTATTGATCCAGAAAAAAATGGTTCTATACATTTTCATAAGGGCTTTCACACCCTCAGCTGCATGGAAATATAAATAAGAAACTGCAGTTGTTCCAAGGAAGTGAGGCAACTGAAAGTGTTGGTTTAAGGTTCTGTTAGAAAACTGAAATTATCTCAAATATGCAATGCTTTCAAAATAAGCTGTATTAGAAAAAAATCGCATTTTTAATGTGGAAATTGATTATCAGTAGAAACCCTTAGTGTAGAAAAGATTAATCTGTGATAGTCTAAGTAACAGGAAAAAATTGCATTGATGTGACCCATATTGGTGTTGGCAGGTCATCTGGCAAGTAGTCCTGTTCCTAGCACCCTGGCATCTCACATGAAAAACTGCTGACTACAGAGTCAGAGTTTTGCAGTCATGCCAAAAGGTCACGTGAGAAGATGAAGAAAGAGCCAGTAAGACTACTTCTAATATGGGATATAATTGAGCAACATATCAAAGCCAAAAAATCTTTTGAAAGATGGGATTCAGTTGACCTAATTTTGCAGTTTCATTTAGCAGTGAAGATGAGGGTATTACAATAGTGCACCCTTTGAGAAGAAAAGGTGTTTGGTATTAGAACTGAAAAATACATAAAGTATAACTGAAGGAAATTTCAAAGGCATGAGGAGAACTGGGCTCTTACTTATTCCACTGAAAACTTTGGAAGAGATTTCAAAGAAATAAGGAGTTTGGTTTGCTTCTCTTCAAGTATTCTGCAAGTTTTGCTGCAAGCAAAGCACTCATCAACAGAGTCTAGCTTCCTCTGCAAGCATATACCTTCAATACATTTTAAACAATTATTTCAAGTATCTGAAATGCAAAGCTTGGGTTTTAGTCAAGCTTGTAAGGTCTCACCAGGAAGGTGCTTCTAAATAATTTCAAAATAAAAAGCAAGATAGAAGATTTCATGTTCCTTGAAAAAATATTTGCATTTGAAATCCCATATTGAAAAGATTTAAGGACAGTTTAGAAAGCTTTAAGTAAATTGGGAAGGAGTTCATTATCTTTATCCAAACAATTTCACTCTGGAAGACTTGATGTAATTTTTATTACGTAAGGTGTCAGTCTAGTAAATAGGCCTCACTCAGATAAGTAATAGCATATTAAATTTTATATGAGAGGTTATTTTTAATAATAAAACATCCTGTTTGCAAAGTCTTCCTGTAAGACTCATACATCATCAGCAAGCATATAAGCCTCTAAAATTTTTTTTTCATGTAAAAAGTCAGTGTTGGTCCTAAAATTTTATAGAATAGAAGTGCCTAAATAGATGCAATAAACCCTCTGGTGTTTTGGCCAGAACTAAATTTTAAAGGACCCAGCCAGGGTCTTGTCCTTTGTTCTGCTTTCCTCCTTTGGCCTTTGTGAGAAGTGTGGTGGTGTTTTAAACTTGAACTTAAGACATGCAGATCAGTGTCACCTTAGGGTAACAGTATGGAAAACAATTGAAGATGATGGTTGTGTGATAGCTGAAGGGATGCAATGTCCATCAATTAGAAAACGGGGAATGAAGCAGCCCCATTCAGTGCTCCCAGGTTTGGCTGGTGTCTGAGCAGTGCAGTCTTGTAAGGATTTTAAATGTTTGTTACAGAATCTGATCCTACTGGCTAAGGCAAGCATATAGAAATTGAAAAACCTTATAAAATCTTGTGTTTTGTTTTGGGAGAGAAAAAAGAAGAGTTCTAGTATGTAATAATGGACTTTACCCTTTTTGAAATTAAACAGGAGACAATTGGAAATTTCCCTGTTTTCCAGTTTCCTAGAAATAGGAAATGCTGTAAACATCTGAAAATGTGACACTTGGAAAGTACTTTCTTGATGACAGCTTACCTAAAATCTCAAACTTCCCCTTGTTCTGTAGAAATGAGTACAATATGCTGAGAAATTGTGTATCATTTGCTAAGATACAATCTTAAGCAAGAATCAGATTCTGAAACAAGAAACACTATGCACAGGCATTTATTCTCCTCAGTTAATAAGGCTTAAAGCTGTCTGGTTTTGCTGGCATCCCATGGGGATTGACTGAGTCAGGTAGTGAAGAAATCAAGTGAACATATGTTTTATCAGTTATTGAACAATACTTCTTTTATTCAATGGGAAGAAATTTAGGTTTGAAGAACTATAATTTCTTTCAGTCCAAACAGACAGGTCACTCAATACAGGTGTTAAATGGCATTTATTATTTAACAAAAAAATTACTTATATTGATCTTTTAAATTTGTTTACCTCCACATTACTTCCTCCAGTAGTCAGTTGCTCTATAAAACTAACAAATCCTCACTGGAGAGCTGTTAACCAGAAACTATTTGAACTATTTTATTTCAACTATGAATTGAATTGAATTTTTTTTCATGGATCAAGTTAAATTGTAAATAGTGACCTGCTTGATTTGGTTTCTCCTGTTCTCCATAATTTCTGAAAACTTTGTATTACTTAGTAATTCAACTGAGTATAACTGACATGAGAAAGGTTTCAAAACTGGTGTCTAAAGTTTTAACTTTCCTTTACAGAGAAATTATTTTGCTTTGTTTCCTATCACCACCCCCCTGAAGAGTTTCGATATGTCTTGCAGACAATTTGATGGTTTCAGGATAGTTTAAGTGCATGTTCTTCCTTTTTTGTCCTTTTAATATTAAGAATTGCAGGAAATATAGAAAATTATGCTTAAAACAAGCAACAATTCAGTGGAAGGAAATTCACTGCTTATATAAAGTGATAGCAGAGTGCCTTCCCCATACAACAGTCCATTTTGAATGTAAGGAGAGAAAGGCACGAAAAGGAACATGTTTTGCCAGCTTGCAGCTTGGAAGGTCCCAGCAGAGAGAGGCTCTGGACAGCTGAAGTAAGCTAAAGCAGTTCATAAACATTTCAACTCACAACCTCAGTCTTTCCCAGAATCCACAAGAGTCAAAGCAATATGAGTTCTGAAAATACTTTTTCTCCCCTCCTTTGGCATTTAGATAGAATACCTTGATTTTATATATATATATGTTTACAAGGGAGTGCTCTAACAAGAATGTATATTAAGACATTCCCTGTATAAAATTTGCTGAACATGCAGTATATAAAGTAGTTAACAGTTCACAGTATATGACCTCTTGGTTTTTCATTGTTATCCTGAATTTTCAAATGTGACTTATTTGATATTTTATCTCAATTACATTATTGTTTTCAATTTTTTTTTTCAGGTCTGGCAAAATGTCTCAGCAGAGAAAGAGACTTTTCATATGGCCTTGAAAATGGAAGAAAACCAAAGCACTCAGGAGTGTGATTCTCAAGATGTAAGATTAGCTCACCTGAAAAACAGGGTCTAATCTAGGCCATCTAATCATGAAAACATGAATGCTTTAGGCAGCTATCAATGGGACTTTTCCTATTCAAGATGGTACACGTATTTTATAAGCCAGTTCTTATGTTCTGTATTAAAGTGCTGAGGAACAAATGCTCTCTGCTGTCAATCTGTGCATATATATTATCTGTGTTTCTTTTAAAAACTGCTTAATAGAACTGGTAGAGCTGTTGCAGGAAGAGCAGTGGTGGAAAGTGTGTCATTTGATGTTTAACCATTTCAAGGATTTGTTTGTTCCTGGTTGAAGTGTTGCCTGCATTATAGTGAGGTATAAAAACCTTGTTTACATATCTTCCATTTATTACTAATTTATTTATTTCTAATAATCAGGCACAGCCTTCACAGATGCTTCATTTAGTAAAGCAAAACCTTTGGGGAGTTGTAAGAGATGACAGCATAATAATTGAAAGGATGTGATATTGTTCACTGCCAGTCTAGAAAAGCTGCAAGCTGTGTTTTTCTTATGACAGCTCTGACAGAAAGCTAAATCTGCTTTTACTGAGACAATACATACAGTCAAACAGCATGTTATGAGCTCTTAACAGAAATCTCAAATGCATGTATTTGGCTGTAATTATAAAGATATAAATAGAACAGGAAAAAAAGAGAAAAAATGAGCGAGACAAATTTTGTTGAGAGCATCTGCTCTGACTGTTGAGGATTTTCTGCTCAATAGTCCAAAAAGTATAGTGCTACTTTGACTAATTTGCAGGTGAAATATGTATATTGAATATTCAACATATATTGAATATATTGTTATATCTTGAGATAAAATCCTCTGGAGGTAGCTGGGTAGCTTGCTGTTAGTGATCGTGGCAGTGTGAAGAAAATTCTGGGGAAAAAAAATCTTAGATAATCCAGTGTACAAAAATTATTTTAAAAGTTATATAGTATCCATTTATTACAAATATGTTACAAGTTTATTCATTTATAAGTTCCCTCCCTTCTGCCACATCCTCTAGAGAACAAAGAGAAATTGCATATACATAAGAGTGCATAATTTGCTGTTGCACATTTCCTAATGTCTAAAGGTAAAGGAAACTTCATTTTGTTAATAAAAATTGAAGGAGGAGAAGAAAAACATGTAAAATTATGAAGTTGGAGTGGACTGCATTTAGAGTATGACTAGAGATTAGTTATCCCTTGGAAAAGTTATGGAAGGTTTGATGAAATGCAGAATACTTTAGGTAGAGACTGAAATAATTTAAACTAAATATTTGTGTAAAGAGGTTCAAACAGCTCTTTTTTACAGAAGTGAATACATTAAAAGAGAAAGAAAAAGAAAATAACTGTTAATATATTCCAAAATTCAAAAGAGTATTTAATTTCTGTATCAAGTACTGCGATGAAAGACACCTAAAAGATTCACTTTCCATACAATCGAGGTTTTAATTATTTAGACTAGATGGTGGTTGTTTCTTTGTGCTTCTAGCAACTAGTATTTTTAGACATTTAATTAGTCAGTATGGTATGCTGCTTGGTATGAGAAATTGGTCACTGCTGTGGCGCATCCCCTCTCCCCCCAGGGAAAGTAGATTAAGTGTTTGTGAGTTGAACTGGTTTTCGAGATCCAAGCTAAATTAAAATCTAACTCTATTCCCTGCATTTGTCTAAGTAATATTATAATTCAAATAAAAGAAATTAGACTATATATCTATATTATCTGTTATAGCCTACATTGTTAATCTATAATGGAATTAAGTTTTATATCATTTAATCTCTCAATTATCCTATTTTAAGACCAATTCTATATTTATGGGACTGACATTTCCTTTAAATTTTAAATCTTTATGGTTTGCTAAGTCTGTATTTGACAAAACCTCCTGCATAGAGGAAAAAAGTAGTAAAATCAATGAAAGCATACCTTAGGGGCATTCAAATTAATTGTGCCTTGCTAGATAATGTTCCTTATTGTAAAATTAAGCAGGCAATGGTTTTCCCAGTTTTATCTTTCCTCTAAAGATGTTGCTGTTACAAATTAATTTTTCTACTGAAAAATGAGCATTATGTAATATTCATAGTTCCATCCTGTTCAAATTTTTAAAAAATCAATCTAGGACTCACACTAAGCACACTTGCTTGGGGTGTCTGTTGAAGGAATGGCTTTGACAGCAAAGTTACAAAAAATACTGTGAGGACCACCATATCTCCAAGCAAGGAAGGCATAAATAGTGCCGTATTTATCCAAATCAGAATTTTTTGTGTAATTAAAAAACTTACAAGTACAGGGAGGCATGTTCTCCCTGTGCGCATGAGACTTTTATATCTTTTTTAAAAATATATCTATTTTTTATGGTTTTTTGATATAAACATATATAAAAATTCAAGGCCACCATGGGAGAATAAAACATCAGTTTGTCAGAATACCCTGATTTCACTTTAAATACCACAAAAGCAATGAAAATAATGAAAATGAGAAAATGTTTTGTAAATTGAAGGACTGATTAAAAGAAAGCGATGAAATTTTCAAACTATTCTAGTTCTAGCTATTTTACAAATCTAAGGTCCACCCTTGTACCCTTTTTTGCTGTGGATTGCTCACAGTGGTGACTAAAGTAATTTCTCTGGTTTTGTTTGAGTTAAAACTATCTTCTTTATCTTACACACACTGTCCATCTGAACACAGGCTAACATCGACATAAAAATAGTGCAGGTAATGACATTGGGCTAGCAACCTCTTCCTCATCATCATCATCATCATTGTTATTATCTCACATTAACAGAGAGAGAGAAACAAGGAAGAATTCAAATTATTAGCTTTGAGAACTGAACTAAAAATGTCTCTTTCCACAATTAACCTTCATATATTGGCATTAGAGATACCACCTTAAGTTCTGAAAAAAATGTAAGGAATTTATTTTCCCGAAGGATCATATTACTTCAGTAATACAAAGCTGCAATTTGTACCTGTGAACTTCGAGAAAATTCAACACTTGGGAAGAGTTTTTTATTGTATTTTTATCATTACTTGGCTGTGTGTATTTTTTTCTGTGTGTATTTTTCACAGCTGCTTAACTCCCAATGAAGAAAGATTAAGGTTGGATGGCTAAGAACATATGACAGGCTCCAATGCAGCATTTTTTAAGAAAAATTAGTGAATATGTACATAAAACTCTGTTGCTTAGAAACCTAATATTTCAGCAATCCTTTCTCAGAACTTTACAAAGATCCTTTTATAATGTCTCTGATGAATAAAATGTGATTTATATTTTGGAAGAATTAGGGTAGTAAAGACTAACTAGAGAAGAACATGCAATCTTACAGCTATTAAGGCAAAAAATAAAGCAAAGTGATTAGTTGCTGGTTCCAACCAGTATTTTTAAGTCTGTATGGCTAAGCATCTCTGTCTTGAATTTCTGATCTTTCTGCAATTTTGTATTTATGGGGTTTATGCCTGTTCACAGTAATTAATGTAGTTTACATTAGAACAAATACAAATGAAGATTTATTGACAAATGGGATACAGACTAGCAAATTTGGAAATTAGACATTGCTGATATTTATCTGTAATGAAATTTGACATGGGACCAGTCATAGCCAGAAGTAGGTAGGATATCCTGTGATACATAATCTGAAATTCATCAAAAACAAAAAAAATATTAACTTCAATATTCTTGTAAAAGTTTCCATTATTTAGATTATTTGTACTTTATTAGAGGCATCTTGTCAATACTACTTTTTCTTAGCCTTATCCAGAGATGTCTTCCTGTGTTTGGCTCCTGAAAGTCTCTGTGCAGAACCAGAGTTCTGCAGAGCTCTTTCCCCTGTATCCCTTCCCTTTTCTGTCTTCCCAAAAGCTTTTGGGATTTTGGCTTTTACACAAGAATTTACTTTATTCCCTTTTCATATCAAATAATTCTTATGCATGTAACATATCATTTAAAACTGCCTATTTGGTATTGCTAAAACATCAAAGAATTTATAAAATGATTGTTTGTTCTCTGTTATCATCTTAGATTTTTTGCTCTTTGTCCTTGTAGAACCTTCTCTAATAAATAAAAGTGATAGTGCTTTTATTTACTGCCTTAATTTCCTGCAGTAAACAAACACACATGTTCATTAATCATTCAGTGACAAAGAACATTGAGTATTGGAGCCAAAACTGTACACATTTCTAAGCAACCACAGCATTTTGCTTCATTTTTTAAAATCAGTTTCAGTTGCAGAGCTTTGATCACATTGTACTCTCTGATTGTTTTCCAAAGGGAGCAATAAGAGAAAAAAAGTAACCATTGTTATAACAAAATTTCAAACTAATAAAACCCTTAAAGTAAATTTGATGCCATAAATGAGGACTATGAAGGTCATAAGAAGTTACATCATCTGTGTTTAACCATCCCCTTAGTACACTGTGATCTAAAACTGGAGAAGGATATAAAAAACTGCAGAGGTGTCTTCTGAAAAGGTATATGCGCATTTACATGTTTCACATACTTTTTGCTCTGTATCTTTCTTCTAAACATTGAGGGTTAAAACAGCTTCCAGTACAGATCTGTAACAAATTCATGAGCAAATCTGATAAAATATGTCTTTGAATAAACTGTGAACCTAACTTGATTAATGACAACTAAGATAACTAGTTTGTCACCTGACCTAACCACACCATCCTTTTCTCCTGCGTCTGGTTTATTTTCTTCAGAACTAACTCAGTACTTTCTCCCCCATCACACTCTACAAACATCCTCCATATCTACTTTTTGTGCCCTCTGAAGCCTAAAGGAGTAGGGATGAGAAGGAACACTGAAACTCCAATGTTTGGTCAACTAAATCTGTATGATGCTCTTCAGCAGCAGCAGAATTATTTTCTAACTGCCAAAGGTGTTATAATATCACTTATTTAAACTTTATTTCCTTTCCATTTGTGATTTGATTATTTGACTTTAAATTGTTACGATTTTTTGACCATAAAGCCAGTTCTTACTTGCTGAGTTGATGCAATGGAAAACTAGTTACATTGTTCAGCTGTTTGCAGATAAAGTTGCATAGTTTAATAGCCAACGGACATGCTGAGTTCTAACAGGCTTGTTGAAAAATCTTTTTAAATGAAGATGCACACTTCGTTTATCCACATATGTAATTTATACATCCAGCTGTGAAGCTCTCCAGCTTTGCAGTGTTATTTACTAGGAGAATTGAATACCATAACTTCTCAAATTTTGTCTACATTACTGATCAAGATGCAGATTTTATAACCAGAACTTCACACACAGATACTTTCTAATTGGACTCCATGCTAAACTGACAAAAGCAACACAGCATTTCAAGGTATATCCCCATCTCAATTTTTCTGTCATGTTAAATTTCTCACTTACTGCTCTTGACTTTTTTTTTTCATTTTACAAAATGTATTGTTTAAAGCAAAATGCATTTTTATGAAAATTTGATTTTACAAACAAATAGATCATTAATGTGTTTCCTAAAATTTATGTAGACCAAGTAACAAGTGTTCAACATCACTTAATTTGCTCTGTTTCTCTGCCATATAAAAGAAAATAATAATAAAAATTCTGTTGTGCTTAGTCATAAAAATTGTAAACATTAGTCAAACTAAATTTTAAGGAGATGTTAAGAAACTATGCGATTCAGAAAGAGTTAGTAACAGTGAAAACAGTGAAATGGTCTGTCCAACTATCAAACACACTTGAATAAAGTATTTTTTTTCTTGTAATCTCTCTTTGGAAAAGGTTTTGCTTTCATACTTAGAATTCTCAGTGCTCTGTTTTAGAGCTTTTAATGTTGGTCTTTAAATGTTAGATATTTCTTGATGTTTTATGATAAAAATACTGTATATGGAATCTATTGAATGTTTGTTTTACAAATACACCCATTATTGCAAATTATAGGGCAGATGTTCCAGACATACCACTCAGAAAACATAATGGTGAAGTAAGTAATTCCTCTACATAGAAGTATAGAGATTATTCTGTGAAACTCATTTGTTCATGGGTGAAATTGTGAGATCTGTCACTAATGGTTAAATGCAACTTATAAAATTATTATAATTTTTTATTAAAAGGAATTAAGGAAGGGGTAGGAAATAAGCATCAGAGAAATCTATCTTTCTGTTTTATTTCACTGCTCTGAGTCAAAAAACTGCTTCAAGGACTATTCATCATTTACTGTGTGCAAAGACTGGCTATGATGGCAAGTGTTGAAGGTTTGCTTCCTGAATCTAGATAAAATCAGATTGCTTGTGTGGGCACATGCAAATGAAACTAGGATAAAATATAACTGATTGAGAAGTCTTTAGGAACTGAGGAAAATATCTCTAGCAGAATCACTCTTCATCTCTGATGAACCTATAAATGTGACAGTTTCAGCTTTAACTTTGAGACATGTTAAGCTTAGCTTAGGATGAGGAAAGCAATGAAATGTTCAAAATGCACCTTCCAACTTGGTGAAGTTTTTGACTAATGATCAGAGCAAATATTAACTGAGTCTCCAAAATATTAGGAACTGTGCTTCTGAATGAGATCAGGACTTCTGCCATCCCTGTTCCCTTTGAAACAGCCAACCTTAGGCTCCTTAAAAGAGGAGGCAGAAGAAAACACAGAAGATAGTTAGGGATAAAAGACCTACTTTGTTCTAAATGCCAATGGCAGGAAATAAACTTCTGCAATTAAGTTAGAATTTGGGAATATTGTTAGCTTTTTTTTTTGTTGTGCTGTCAGTTTCATAAATGCAGAAGAGTATTTTTTAATAATCTTGTATGAAAAGTTCGTTAGAGGACAGTCTTTCACCATGCTAACAATAAGTTGCACTTTTAAAAATGTTGTGATATTTTAGTCATCCAGTATTTTTCACCTAGATCAAAGCATGGTGTGTTGAATTGTCTTACTTTATAGCTTTTGAAGTATTTTGTCTTGCCCACCTATGCCGTGTTTTCTCCCTTTCGATCTGCAGTCTTAATCCACCTGTCACTTCAGGCACAAACAAGAAAATAGCTAACATTATGTGGTTGTATTATTATGTTGACCCTGCATTCACATACTGCCTTTCTGTATTCCTGGAAAGACATTAGCTAATGTACAAAGGGTCATCACCTGGCTATGCTGCCTTCATTTAGTTCTTGGTGTTGGAGATTTTTCTTCCGAAAAAAAATTTTAGTATCTAGCTTAAGAGCCTGCTTAAACTTCTCTGGAAGCACTAAGAAGAGAGACAGGCAAAAAAAAATTCATATTTATTCCAACTCATTACACCTGCTTTGAAATATGAGACCGCATTGCTTCCAGAGATACCTGTGTCTTGTTCATAGTCTTCAGATGGTGAGAGAAGGGTAGTGCCTCTTCCCTTCCCTCCCTTGAAGCCAGCACAGATTTAAAACTTACCTGTGACTAATATTAGAGATCATGTGTAAACAGAACTCATACAACTTTCTGCCCAATAGCGGGGGAAATAGGCCATATTGTGAAATATCATGTTACACTTGGTATGAAAACTAGAACATCCTTGAAGTATTCCTGACAATATTTTAAATTACAACCTGCTTTGTTATGATGGTACAACAGGATTCAATGGAGTTGTATTAAGCTAACAGGACTGACTTGAGACCAGGCAGGAGTTTTTACCTTCTAAGTATTTTTTTCAAAGATGCTTTTACTCTTTTGTTAGTATTTTGTTAGCATTTTAACATTTCAGTAATAATCTTTCCAAAAAAATGGTCACTCTTTGGAAGAAAAGAAATTGATCCTTCTCTGATAGAAATGGAGAAAGCTACTTCTTGGCCAGCTGTGTGTCTCTCTGTTGAAGCGTTCATTGAGGGTCATTTTCTACTGTTGAGTAATGGCGGTGCAAGGTACAGGAATGCCTGCTCTTGTTGGGGAACACAGAGTTCCTCCCTGACAAATGTCCCTGAAATAGTGAAATCTTGATTCAAAGCTTGGCGTGACCCCAGTATCTTTTCCAGCAGGTACTTCTAAAATCTCATTTCCATAAAATAAAAAACCCACCCTGACAACATTTCAACACCTTTATTTTCCAAAAGCAATTATTGTTGCTTTTTGATAGTTTCTACTGTGTCAAGCTCTCATTCTGTCCTTTTGTAATTTGTGTACCTCTCACAGGAGGGAATCTGACAGACAGAAAGAGTCACACAGACAAACATACAAAACAATCCATTACTTGGCATAGAGGGAACTAGCAACAATAACAAAAGTTTAAAATTTTACTTTCTTTGTCTGTCACCTAAGGTTGTGAAAGGTATTCTAGTATATTGGGTTTAAATTTCTCCATTGGTCTTTAGCTGAGGGACAGGAAGATGTATGTATTGTGTATATTTGTATATTTATGTGTTTATATATGCACATATAGATAGATAAATAGATATATATATAAGCATATAAATACACACATAGATGTGTGTACATATATATGTATGTGTTTATTTATATGTCTGAAGTCATATGTGGCTGGGATGCAGTTTGGGTTCTGTTAAACCCAGTTTACAGATATAGCAGGATATTATGTTAATACTCATCTGACTCAGTTTAGGAACCAAACTGATAAAAAGCCACAACCAGTGTGTGTGTATATATGTATGTATGTGTGTGTATATATGTATCTCTGTGTGTGTGTATGTATGTGTGTGTGTGTATGCCTCATCCACAGGAACTGTTTACAATCCTGGCTGTTGAACTGTTGTTGACTGATAGCATGCTGAAAGTCATTGCTATTGTTCAATCTGTAATTTATTCGTTAAGGATACACGTTTCACAGTGAGAATGAATAATTAATCAATATTTTATGCTTTAACAACATAAAGACATAGGAGCTGCTTTCTTTAGAAAAAGTCCCTACTATCTTTCTTCAACAGTGATCCATATGGTGTGCTACTAAAAACAAAAGAACTCTGAGTGAACAAATATGGAATACTACAGACATAAGTCTTCATTGCTCTTTTCCTATCAACATGGCCTTTGTTATCTGGTCTGTTAAAAGAGTATGTAAGACTACTCACTTATAAAGCATTGTTTTTATCATTTGCTTTTATCTTCTCCAAGGCAGACTTGGTTATTTTTTTTCTTCCTTTGCATATGTCTTAAGCAGTTGACCTGTAGTTTTATTATCGTCAATTAACAGTTTTTGCTTCCTATCTCCTATAAATTATTTTGGTGAAATAGGTTACCTGATTTCATTTTTTAATATGTACAGTCAGAGCAAATTCTGGATATGTAAATGATCTTATATTTAATTAGCATTATTTCTGTCCTCTTCATTACACAATTTGCAATACTGTTCATTGACCTATAGTATCTTTTGTCCTCAAGCTGCTCACCTAGAAGTCACTCAAATCCTCATTTTTTATGAACATGATTCAGCTTGAAATATTTTTTTTAAATCTAGATTAATAGTAAATAATTTAAATGTAAGTTTTGGCAGGACCACACATAAGGTTTTGAATTATTAAAAGTCTACTAAAAATAGCTGCTCTGTCATCTGACTTTTTAGTCTTTATCTAAAGCCTAAGCCACATGTTTTTGTTTGATGTTTTGTTTGATTTCTTTGTCATAAAAGGAGTAGGTGTTTTATCAATAGACTTTATTTTAATCAATACTGCCTTGATTCTTCCCCATATTAATCCAACTTTTATTTGCTATTGTCTAGAGTAGGAAAATATGAAAAAGAGTTCCCCACATCAAATCCATCTGCATCATTTCAGAGGTTCATTTCAGTAGCTTAAACATTACTAAACCCCCCCACTGTTGTGTTGCAAGGAGTCTTGATGATTTAAAACTTTAAAAAAACCCTGTCATTTTCACTCCATTTAAATGTATCAGTTTTAATAGCAAAACAAGTGGAGAAATTCCAATGTGAACTCATCTTAGAGTAATGACCAAGTATTTTCAATATTTTACTGTATTTCATGTTCAAACTTCTTTTCCTACGGCATCATTAATCCTACTGCTGAAGGGACTTAAATTTAAGTACAGTAGAATTTTCAGTGTTAAGTAAATCGCTGGTTTCATATCAGGAGATCTCCTTGGTTCAAAAATCTACTTTGTAAGTAATTTTATTTATGCTGTGCAACTCTGTTTTCCCACATATTAAAAAGAGTATTGGCAAAGAATATAACATTATTCCTTGAAAAAAATGACAGCAATTAATGTAACAAGATTTTGTACCTTGAGAGTCATCTGACTTCCCCATTCAGTGACTTTATATTTCCATTAAGGGATTATTATACCTAAGAGATCTAGAGTTTAGACAAGAGAATAGTAATAGAAAAGTTCTAACGGTAATTTTCAACTGTTTGTTACTATTTCCTCGCCCATAAAAGACACTTGTAATTACTTTTCTGTTCCATATGACCACTTGTAGGAGTAAACTTCACTATTGGTGATGAGATTTAAACGAGGAAAAAAAGTGGATAAGCATTAAGTTGTTAAACTTGCTGCAAGACCATATTGTTAAAGACTATTACAGGGGTGATGGGAGTCTGGGATAAGCTTAGCTGTGAAAAATTTGTTCCGTTTCATCAACTAGGCTTAAAAGAAGACACAGTGAATTTTTTTTATTATTTTTTTCTTTAGGAAAACTATGAATATTTTAGGAAAAGATATGAAGTAGTTATCTATGACATTTGTATTGACAGGTTGCCAAGACATGTTTGGGGAATCGTAATGATTCAACATCTCGTTTGAAGGCAGCAGAAACAGAGACAAGCTTTCAGGTATTCTCTTTCAGAGTAATTGTTGGGGTTTTACTAAAAGGTCTTGTGAAACATGCAATTATTTGAAGTATACTTACACATTCTTCACCAAGTTCTGTCTCAAAAGAGAAGACTACTTAGTTCAGACTTTTGACTGCATCTGATTGCAATGCATCTGTTCAAAATGCTTTCTGGCTGGTAACAGCTTGCAAACTATTGAATATTTGAAGAACTAGTAGTAAAATGACTTAGTCAAATGACTTAATTTGATAGTGTGATGTCTATAGCCCTGGAAGCCGGAGCAGGAAGAGATTTCCAAGAAAAATCATATATACGTAATTGTTATAATATCTGTATCATATGCAATTAAATGAAGCTGTATGCTGCATCAGACTTGTATGTAACATAGAGATTTTGCAATGTAGAGGTTGTTAAATATGCTTCCTTTAATAGAGATCAGAACCCTTTTGTAGGTGAATATCATATTCTACTGCAGTAGTTTATGACTGGTACATCAGTTTAATAGAAATACAGCTCTATGTGCACTATTGCCATGGATTTTTAACATACTTTTTTATTTTTGTTTATGTATATATGTACTCTATATACAATGTTTATGCTGATGCTGTTTTCACCTCTACAGAAGTTGCACAGCCCTCCATGGACTAAACCTGAAGATAAAAAATCACCTGAAAAAAATAAGAAAAAATACGAAGAATCAGTTAGCACACAAGAAAAAATACTCTAAGCGCTACTAATCTACATCTGTCAATCACTTGCTTCCATCCTCATATTCTGTTAGCGCAAAGGCATGAAATATCCCAGGTTTCTAAAGCATGCATTTTTCACTATTTTATGAATGTCTGTAAATTAGTCTAGAATAGACCAGTTAGTACCTTTCAGCAATAATCCATAATGGATGTTTGAAAAAATGCTTTGTAATGCAGTCCAGTTTTTGAACTCTTGTTCTACTTTATCAGTAATTGTATACTATAAATTACCTTCTTTGTAAACAACAGTCATTCTCAAGTATTTTCTCAGTCTGTTCTATTTCATGTAACTTTATGGCAGATTAGGTTTTTAAATTAAGATTAAGGGGCAGTCAGTGTGGGGGGGGAGAAAATAGCTGTGTAACCATATTTGAAGTACAGTTCCTAAGTGCAACTGTAAAAAGGGAACTGTGAGAGGGGGTCCGTGTATACTTACCTTCCAGTAATTCCATTTCAAATCTACTTAATTTACACAATAAAATATGCTTATTTTGTTCCTTTTTTTCTCACTGCTATCTTAACTAGTCCATCTTTGAACACTGAAGAGCTGACAGAATTGGAGTGTAAGGAATGGCAATTGAGAGGATCATTACTTTGGGGATTCAAGCAAGAATTTTTGCAGGTGGTACTGAGTTACAGTTTCAAAGCTTGGATAGCAGCCATGGGAAGTCAGTTTCATCCCTTATATTTGTGCTGATCTCAACAGGATAAAATATACTTAAAAGGGTAAAGCCCTGTTTTGTCCTCTACAGTTGGCCTTTGATCATTCCAGCAGAGAAGAGTATATTGATTGGAGTAAGCTCTGTCACTCGTGGATTCTTTCAGTTTCTCCTTAGACACATACTCTATGACAAGAAAGCAGAAAGAAAGGGAGGAGAAGGAAGAGATAATGTTTTTGCTTGTTTTTGTGTATGTCATTATTGGTCTAATTTAGGAATTCATACGCCTTATCTTGTTGAGATGCAAATCTTTCAAGAACAGTAGGAACAGTAAATTGCCTGATGCAATGCTATGCTTTCCTCTTGCAAAAAGTGTTTTAAGCAGGTGTAAACTTCCACCTTTGTCTTAATGCACCCCGCAGCACAATTTTTACATTTAAAGTAGTTTACTTATATTAATTTAATTTTTCTTGCTTTGCATCAGTTTAAAAGCAAATAGACAAACCTTTTATTTCACTTAGTGGTGCTCTGTCTTCAGTTTTAGCATTTAAGATTTTACCTCTCCTTCAACAGTCTCCTTCAATACCTGCCTTTTCCTTGCTGGTGTGAATAATCATTCACCCTGACACTTTGTTTATGCTCCTCTACTCCAAGGTAGATATTTGCAGAATGGTAGGTTTCTCTGCCTTGAGAAAATAGAGTTTTAAAAAGAAAATAACCTCATGAGCTGACCAAACGACCAAAAGACCTGACCAAAGTACTGCTTAACCAAGTCACACTGCTATTAAGGAAAAGACTATCCATGTTAAGGGTCAAAAGAAGTGAAATCATGGCCACAAAATTAATCAGAAAAGAGATGTGGCTTTTGCATCTGACCCTAAATGTTGTTGAAGACAGTCTGCTGTATTTCAGAATTTTCAGTGAGCAAGAGACTTGTGATTTTGTCATATCTACAGTTGGCAATAATTTCTAGTGATGCCAAAAGCAGCATTTCTTTGCACGACGCACCTTAACCGAAAAGGTCACTGAAACTCTGTTTCAGTCATCTGTCAAGAAAGGATCTCCACCCCACAGTGGTTGAAGCCCTCAAGCAGGACAAAAGACTGTGAGCACAATGCCTCCTGTATCTTTAAAAAGAAGCTTTTGTCAATAGGGTCCCCTTGATCAGTCAGCCTGTAGTAGATACCAACCACAAGGTTCCTTTTCTGCCTTGGTCACTGATTCTTACCCACAGGCTTTTGACCTGCTCATGGCTGTTCTTCAAAGACAGCTCCTCACACTGAATCCACTTCTTGATGTAGAGGGCAATCCCTCCATCTCTCCTCCCTCCCCTGTATCTTCTAAACAGGCTGTATGTCTTGGGATGACTCTATGATGTTGTATTTTATATCACCCAGAAATTAATTTTGTGCCTTTTTGTGCTTTTAAACTGAGCTTAAGAGGGGAGAGAAAAAAACTGAGTGAACTTTTCAAAACAGTTTATGCTTTAAGGACACAGGGATAGCTGCTGCTGCTGAGGAGTGAAGGAAGCATCCTTCCTGATTTTCTCAGCTTTTCAGCTCTGTTTCTCCAGAGAGAGACAGAGAGTTAAGGCTTTTTTTCTGGGATTTCGGCTTTTCCCTTCTTTTCTGGACTATTACAACAACATCAGAACACCAGAACTCACTGGGAAAACTTTCCACCTTACGCCCAGAGGGGGCCCACACCGACCCAGCTCCGAGGAGGAGGAGAGAGACCACACCCACAGAAAGGACTCTAAAATCTTCCCAGGTTTCTCTCCACAGCGAGAGGTTTTATTATTTAGCATTTTTATTCTTTTCCTGTGTGTTTGTTAAATAAATAGGGGTTTTTTCTTCACTTTCCTCCGAGGAAAATTTTTTTTCCCGAACCCGGTTGGAGAGAGGGGTGGTTATAACCTGCCTTCTAAGAGAGGACGTTCAAATTCAGACGCTCCTCTGAATTTTGTCTCAAACAGGGACACTGCAGCCATCAGTAGTGACATTCCAGTCATAGGATTCATCCCACCAAGTTTCAGTAATGCAACAAGGTCATAACTTTCTAGCAGTACAGTGGCTTCCAGCTCCTCCTGTTTGTTGCCCATGCTGCATGCATTGGTATAAAGGCACCTCGGCTTGCCTGTCGGCCGTGTCACCTTCCTAGAGGAACACCCCTTTTTTTCATTTGACATAATTTTCTGGTGTCTCCCTGTTGGCTTTTATTACCTTAGGAGTCCCCAGCTTGTCCCCATAAGACTGCAAGTGCATTCCAGTGTGGCTCACTTCAAAGTCATTGGGGTGGGCTATGAATTTTACCCTCAATACTTGCTTGCCTCCTCATGGCACATCTCTACTAAGCCTGGTTTTATCACCTTTCCCCTTCAAACCTAGTTTAAAGCCCTCTCAATCAGCCCTGCCAATTCAAGAGCTAGAATCCTTTTTCTCCTTTTACACAAGTAAACCCTGTCTCCATCAGGTCTGATGCTATACAAACCACTCCATGATCAAAAAAACCCAAATTCCACCAGTGGCACTAGTCTCTAAGTCACACATTGAT
Organism: Gymnorhina tibicen; assembly: GCA_013399875.1. Classification (NCBI taxonomy): domain Eukaryota; kingdom Metazoa; phylum Chordata; class Aves; order Passeriformes; family Artamidae; genus Gymnorhina; species Gymnorhina tibicen. The sequence continues at coordinate 96,683 of VXAZ01003905.1, forward strand.
CATGTGGCTTCTCCTGTTCCTTTCAGCATTCTTCCTTGCTACTAAAGGACTTGAGGAAAACACCACCTGTGCTCCTGTTCCTTCAACCAGTCGCCCCAGCACTTTGAAGTTCTTTTTGATTGTCCTAGGACTTCTGTCATCAACCTTGTCACTGCCAATCTGGACAACAAGCAGTGGGTAATAATCAGAGGGCTGAATCATTCCAGGGAGTCTCCTGGTAATACCCCTTACCCACATCTGACGGAGGCAGCAGACTTCCCTGTGGAATAGCATATGGGGCCCCCAGTTCCCCTCAGAAGGGAGTGGCCCAATACAACTATCCTTCTTTCTTTCTTAACACTTGGAAGTTGTGATCCATCTGGCTGACTGGCCTGTTCCAGATAAACCCCCAGACAGACCTTCTTCTTCAGCATTATCTGCCTGACTCTCATGTTCCAGAGCCACATACCTGCTGCGTAAGGACACTCGGGAAGGCAAGAGAGCGGATTCTCCTACCTCCCTGAGCAGGGACTTTTTTCCATTCCCCCTCATGTTTTAGGTACCCTCCTTCTGCCTGATGGCGAGAGGATCGGGGTTCCCACAACTCTTGCTGAGCTCCCATCCACTGCATTTCTCTCGGGGGGGAAGAGTGTGACTCCACCAGTCTATTTCACTTTCTCACTCCCTGCTACTCCTCATTCTGATTAAATTGGGATTTTTTTCTCAAAGACTCCTTAAACACACATACACATCTAGAAAAAAGAATTCTTAAAATACATAAAATAGAAGATATACAAATAAAATGGGTTTTTCTAGATATTATTAACTGCTTTGAGATTTTTCCAGAAATTCATCCATTTCTGGAATTTCCCCCTAAGAAATTAAAAATTTTAAGTTTTCTTCCAGCAAGTAAAGAAACAGTGCTAATAGTTCATATGCTTCTATAATACCTCTTAATATCAAAGTTTGACTAAAAAAAATGTAAATAAACTATCTGTCCTAGGTAACCTAGGTGACCCAAAAAAATAACGTATTTCCTATCTTCTCTATGTCAATCCATGCAGTCTGTTTACTGTCTCTGTAAGACCCTGCAGCCAGGAAACAAAACCTATGTGTTTTACCCTGGGTTCATGGAAAGGAGCTGGGGGGGTGGGATACTGTGGTGGCTTAGGCCAAATTTAGGGAAACGTCCAAAAGGAATGTCTCCTCAAAGGAAGGCAGGTTACAACCCACCCCTCCCCCAACCGGGTCCGGGAAAAAAATTTTCCTCGGAGGAAAGTGAAGGAGAAAATAAAAACTATTTATTTAACAAACAAACAGGAAAATAATAATAATAATGCTAAATAATAAAATCTGTCGCTCTGGAGAGAGAACCTGAAAGATTTTAGAGTCCTTCTGTGGGTGCAGCCTCTCTCCTCCTCCTCGGAGCTGGGTCGGCGTGGGGGGCCCCCCTCCAGGCCGGTGGAAGGTCCCCCGGTGGGGTTCTGATGTTCTGGTGTTCTGAACAAGTCCAGAAGAGAAGAAGGGAAAAAACCGAAGTCCCAGAAAAAAAACCTCAACTGTCTGTCTCTCTCCGAAGAAGCAGAGCCGAAAAGCTGACTGAAAAGTAAGAAGCGATGCTTCTTCCACTCCGTCGCAGAAGTAGTTAATTTCTGTGTCCTTGAAGCACAAACTGTTTTGAAAAGTTCACTCAGTTTTTGTTTCTCTGTCTCTTGCAGCCAGTTTTAAAGGCATAGAAAGGCTCAGGACTCATGCTTGGGCATAGAGCAGTGATAGGGGATACAATAGCATAAAGTCACCCCAAGACAGATACCTTTAAAAACAGGGTACAGAGACACAACCTGCTCCCTTTTGTTCTCTCCAGGCTCCTTTACCATCTTTTCTCCTCTGGTCCACATGGGCTGCTATGGTGGCCGCCACCTTGGGAGGAGGGGCTTCTCCTCTATCTTGTTCCCTTTGTTCCTGGGGAGGGGGGCACACGACTCAGCACCTTTGTATCTAGTGGGTTTTGCTGTCATCTTGGTTGTTGCTCTTTTACTTTTTAGTAAACTGATTTTTTTCACTTACAACACACACTCACTTTGTTCACAACATTTTTACCTGAGCCTTCAATGACAACCTCTGTTCCCACAACTCTCAAGTGGATGGACAGCATGATGGGGACTGGGGAAGCAAATTTCCTCCCACTGTAAGAGCAGATCAGGTTCCTTAGACCACCTGATGAACCTGAATGTACATAAGTCTATGGGATCCAATGAGATGCCCCCCAGAGTCCTGAGATAACTGGCTGATGTCATTGTCATGCCACTCTCCAGAATAGTTGAAAAGTCGTGGCAGTCAGATGTAGTCACAGGTGACTGGAAAAGGGGAAACACCATTCCTGTCTTCAAAAAGGGTAGAAAGGAGGACCCTAGAAAGTACTGACCTGTCGGCCTCACCTCTATACTGGGAAGATCATGAAACAGATCTTCCTAAAAGCTGTGCTATGGCACATGGAGGACAGGGAGATGATTTGAGACAGCCACGATAGCTTCATCAAGCATCAGTCTTGTCTGACCAACCCAGTGGCCTTCTGTGATGGGGTGATGTTATGAATTGGGAGGGCTGCAAAGGTTGGCTTTTGTATAGTCAAAAGTAAGTTGATTGTTAATGGATTGTTATATTGTTATTAATTGGTTGGCTTTGTATAGTTAAAAGTGAGTTGATTGTTAATGGGTTGTTGTATTGGTCATCAATATGAATGAAGTTATTAATTGGTTCAAAATAGTTATTAGATATAATGAGTTGGGGTATGAATGTTCTAGAAGGTGGGTGTAAACCTCGTTATCGTAAGGCAGTAGGTTTGAGAACGTCAATGGGTAATCAGTGATCCAATAAGAAGACCCCTGGATGACATCGAGCTAGCCAGCAAGCCAAGTGACAAGGCCCCGAGACCAACAAGCCAACCATGACCCCTCCAGAGGGCAGAGCCAGAGGAGGGGTTTCCCGGACTTTGGGGTATAAGATTGTAGTGGTTTGAATCTGTGTTGATGGATAGTCGTTTAGACCAATAAAGCTTCTTGAAATTTACATATTTAAACTGCATGGAGACGCGGGAACTTCCCTTTTGTGTTCGAGTCTCCCATGGGGAGGGGGGAGAAGAATGGGCCCCACGCTCCGTCTCTTGGAGCGGCCCCAGGCCTCCCCTCCCCCAGTGCCGAGGCATGGGCCCCCGGGTAGGTGCGGGAGAACCCCCTCAGAGCCGCAGGCAGCTAAGGAACCGCCCTGGGCTGCTGTGGAGCCGAGACCACCCGGCATGGCTTCTAAGGACTAGCAAGCTCTCCTCATCCTCCCCCACTATGCAGCCCTGCGCAGAGCCGGCAGGAGCCGATAGAGCATTCCTACAACCAATGCAGCTAAAGTTGAACTGAGGAACCAGCAGCATAAAGGGAAAGAGGCTTTTTCTCCAACATGAAGCCCGAAGAAAATCATGGTGACTTCATGGTCAGAAGGAAAAAGAAAGTCATGGGAGACAGAGCTGAAGATGGCAACAGGAAAAGAGGGCAGAGTCATGCCCAGCGCGAAGCTTAAAAATACTTTTTGCAGGCCATGGTAAAAACTGTAGTATCACAAACTGTTCTTTTCTCTTTAATCCACATAAAGACATGAGGGGATGAGAATTTTGTGCACAGCCAGCAGGAAAAAGAAATGTGACAACGCCAGGTCACCTTGGAGCTATAAGAGACTTTTAGAGATTCTGTGAAGAAGAGAGCAGTTGCTTTTAAGCTAGAATTTGCTTATCCTTAAAAAAAAGATACACCCCATGTGTGGCCCATGGTGGCAGTTGTGGGAAGACTGCAAAATTCATGGGAGAGATGTTTTTCACAGCAGCAGAATTTTCTGGGCAGGTCTGTCGCTTTTTGGGCAGTTTGGAAACCACATGCAGCAAAAGAAACCTTTCTTCCTTAAATAGTGGAGAGACTTTTAAGAACTGTTGTACTGACCAAAATCATAGTTTGCTATCCTTTGTGCGACTTGGGTAAAAAGGGGAGGTGCTGGAGGAAAAGGGGGTTTTTGTTTTAATTTCTTATTATTTCTTTTTACTTTTAATTCTGTTAGTAATAAACTTCTTCATATTCTTTGAAGTTATGAAGCCTACTTTGCATTTCTCCTAATTCTTATCTCACAGGAGGTAAGAAATACGAACAAAACCACTACAAAAATGTAGCCTTCTCAGTTGCAAGGTGTGCCTCTGGCCGAATCATTTTCCGGTTAAGCACCCAGCGCTGCACCTTTTACTTTGTGTTCAGGCAGACCGCCCATTTGAGGTCTCTAATTGTCAATTTTATTTTGTTCAATAAATCCTTCAAAATTTTACCAGTGAGCAGTGTTTCTCGCAGGTGACTACATCAGTGCACAGGAGAAGGGCTACAGATGCCATTTTTTTGTAAAGCCTTTGACCCAGTCCTCCACAACATCTTGCTCTCTAAATTGGAAAGAAATGGATTTGATGAATGGATTCTTAGATGGATAAGAAAGTGACTGAACAGTCACATCCAGAAGGTAGTGATCAGTGATGCATATCAGTGACAAACAGTGTCCCTCAGGGGCCATATTGGAACCAGTGTTATTTAATATCTTCATTAATAACACAGATGAAGGGATCAAGTGCACCCTCAGCAAGTTCACAGATGTCACCAAGCTGAGAATGCAGTGACACACTTGAAGGATGGGATGCTATCCAGAAGGACCTGGAAAAGCTCAAGAAGTGGGCCCATGGGAATCTCATGAGGTTTAACAAGACCTGTGCTGGGGCAACCCCCAGTATCAACACAGGGTGGGGGCTAAACAGATCGAGCACACCCTGTCCAGAAGGATGTGAGGGTGGATGAGAGGCTGGACATAAGCTGGCCATGTGCACTCACAGCCCAGAAAGCCAACTGTGTCCCAGTCTGCATCCAAAGAAGCATGGGCAGCAGGTGAGGGAGGGGATTCTTCCCCTCTACTCTGCTCTGCTGAGACCCCAGCTGCATCCAGTTCTGGGGTCCTTAGCACAAGAAAGACATGGACCTGTTGGAGTGAGTCCAGAGGAGGGACACCAAGATGATCAGAGAAGGGAGCACCTCTGCTTTGAGGAAAGGCTGAGAGAACTGGAATTGTTCAGCTTGGAAAAGAGAAGGCTTTGGGGTGACCTAATTGTGGCCTTCCAAGCACCTGAAGGGAGCCTACAATAAAGACAGAGAGGGACTTCCTACAAGAGCATGTAGTGACAGAACAAGGGGGAATGGATTCAAACAAAAAGAGAGTGGGTTTAGATGAGATACTAGAAGGAAGTTCTTTGCTGTGAGGGTGAAAAGGCACTGGAACAGGTTGCCCAGGGAGGCTGTGGGTGCTCCATCCCTGAAGGTGGTCAAGGCCAGGCTGGATGGAACTCTGACCAAACTTGTCTAGTGAAAGGTGTTGGAATTAGGGTGGTTGGAAGGTCCCTTCCAATCCAAACCATTCTATGATGAATCTATGAATCCATTAATAATTTATTTTATGTATATTAGTCTACAATAATACAGTATATATAATACTATAATACAGTATAGATGATACTATATAGATACTATATAGATACCATATAGATATTCTAGATTATAGATTTTTATACATATTAGATTAGATTGTACTTAGATATGAAAGCTATATATTTATAAAACATATAAAACATATACATATTATAATATATGTCCACTCATATTTTATATTATATATAGGCAATTATAGATATACATTCTGTTATAGCATATAGATAATATATTCTTACATAGTGTGTAACATCAACAATTCTTCATATATTTGTATCTATATATATATGATTATATATGTTACATTGATATGTAGAAAAATACAGAGATATAAAAAATTAATTTACATACAGCTGTTAAAACAGGAAAAAACATACATGGGCTATTAATTCTTATTATTTAGGAAAATTACAACTGCCTCAGAACTATTTCAAAGCTGTTAATTGTAAGTGAGGACAAGTAAAGCACAACATCTAGCATTGTTTGATACGAGTTTTATTCATTTACATGTATGACTGAGTTTTATTTATCATTTATTTCATGACAGTTGCATTCTACCTCTTGGTCAGGATAAACAAGGTAGGGCAAAACCCAGGAATTTCTTTCCCATAATCCTCTGAAATAATACTATTTTCGCTATGAAAAAGAATTTAAAATGTCAGATCAGTGTTGTAACTATTGCTGAACCCCAGGGAAGGAACAAAGAATGTTTCCATTCCTTTGAAATTCACCACTGAGATTTTGATTTTATGTACAGAGACATTAACTAAGATTCATCTGAAGGTTACTACCAGACAGAATGATAGTTTTTCAAACTGAAAGATAGTGCAAATTTTTGGATGTTTATACCTTACAGTCTTACAGTTTTTCAGAGTTGAAAAAAAATTAAATTTTCAGAACAAGCAGTACCTTTAAAGTAAATAGCATTCATAATGACAATTATCCTGGATTTGGTGCTACGATACACTTTTCTCCAAAGAAATAGGTTCCAAATTGTCTGATTTCAGGGATTTTTTTCCTGTTACAGATTAATATATATGGGTTCACAGACTTAAACATTTAGACCTCTTAGATGTTTAATATATATGGGTTTACAGACCTAAACATTTAAACCTCTTAGATGTTTACATTCCTGAATAAAAGAGGTCTTTGATTTTGGGGATATGTATGTACTTGGAATCCTTCTTTATTTCTTCAACATGGGACATCAAAGACAGAACAGGATTTTGTGGGTGAGAAATTTTCTAATTTTATAGTACAAGTGGCAGAATTTAAAATCTGAATACCAATAAACTCAAAAATTCAACATGAATTTGGGCAGTTAGAATTCACCTCTGGTTAATCAGGTTTCTAATTTAGGTTTCTAAATTTAAAACCAAACACATATGAGATTTACACTTTGGCTATAATTTTCTATTAGGTCTATTGAGTTAATAGAGAGTAAATTTTTACTGATTTACTATTATATTTATTATTATTTATTATTATTAACCTAACTATTATTATACTAGATGATCTTAGAAGTCCCTTGCAAACAAACCAAATATAATTTCCAAGGCAGAAATTATTAATTAATGTTGATAATTAGAATTAATTAATACACACAAAATAATCCCCAAACTGACCTGTTTTCATCTTAGTTCCATTATGTAAGTAAGGAAGGACTCCAGGTACTTTTAATTAAAAGTGCTTTTTAATCACGGAACAGTGCTAAGCTAAATAGTAGCTTTACAGGTGTTACAGTATTTGGGATTCCTAATAATAGAATAGCCATTACTTCTACAAAGTTAACACACTCAAATGTATAAGCTTTAGCAGCTGCTAAGATGACGCATTTCTTGGCGTATTCATATGCAAAGTATGTTTTTGAGCAAAAACTAACAGTTTAAGAATAATCTTCTTATGGGTGCTACTGTTCTGCAGATGTGACAGGCAAGTCACTGCAAGTAATGAAATTATATTGCTTTCGCCTTTTCCAGTGCAGATGAGATGAAATTCACAGATGACCCAAATGTTTAGCTAAATTTAGTCCCAGATGAGTCCTGTTCACAGGGTATAATAACCTTAATATCATAGGACTGCATATGATAGGACAAAAGGTACTGCATCAGAAATTAATTTTTCACTGCCATTCCTTTTTGCACATATGACAACTTTCTATTATAAGGTCTGTTGAAAGAAACCTGATTCTTCAGTTTGTATCTTGTCCTGCATTTGCATCCCACAGTATACTGAAGGGGCTTGCTTACACCTTTACACCCTTCTCATCTCCTGATGGACTCGGGCACTACAAAAGGAGGCTGAAGCTTGATTTATTTCATGCCTAATACATCAGATCTATTTTCTTATTATTCCTGGATTAGGACATAATATATTTGTCTGAAATAATGCAGTCAGTGGTCTTAAAAATGTTCAGTGATTGCTGCATCTGTCTCCTTCCTTTCCTTATTTCCTTCTTCCTCTCTCAAATGCTATTTTACCTAGGAAAAAAGTGTGCTTAAATAAAGAAATGCACTCCTTCTGAGAAATGTACTGGTTTGAATGATTATGTAGAGAAAAATAATTCACTAGCTCAGAAAAACCTACTTAAGGAAAACCGAAAAAACTATGGAGAAAATCTTTTTCTTCCTCCAGGTTTGAAAAACTTTCATGTATTCAAATTTTAGTTGCTGAATAAAGAACAGTAAAGGAGAGAAGATGTAGACAGTGACCCTGTGATTCTACTTTTTTTAATGACTGAAGGGCAGAATAATGAGTTTGAATTCATTTTATGGAGTTGTTTGCCTTTTATTTACATAACTGGAAGCAAGGAAAATAATTTGGGCAACGACTAACAATAAATTTTGCAAATTTATATAGATCTAGTTCTTCTAGCATGCAGCCAGGTAAAGAGAATGCTACAAGTTTTTAAAAAAGTGTGCATTGCTCTTCTCATAGCAATTGGTAATGGTGTCATTGGCAGTTTAACTTCCTTTTCAGAACATGAAGTTCTTAATAGAACAAGAACATTCTCTTACAAGTTTGTAAAGTGCTTTATTCAAATAGGATGGGTTTTTTTACAGCAAGCAAAAAAGCACTAAAGATTCAACTACTCCTACAATTAGATGCATCTAAGGACAGATTAATTCATGGTGCCAAGGAGAGGTGGCCTGAATATTATATCTTTTAGTGTTAATCTATTTACATTATTCCACAAAGCTATAAGGATTCTAGAAAAGAACTTTGAAACGTAAGTTTAAATACATACAAGTACATTAATAAACATGTCTTCTATAATTCATAGTTGTTTTTAATTCATAAATGTCAAAAATAAGGGTGGACAACTCTCAAAGTTAAAAAAAAATTGGGTTTATTAGGGAAAGTACACGCGCAAAAAAATTAACCAAAAACCCCGGGAACGCGGGATCAGAGACGCTTTTGCCTGACCGGCGTCAGCCCAGAAGCAGAGCTCTGTTGGCGCTGGGTGTATCTCAGCTAGTCTGAGGTACTGAAAATTTACCCAAGTCTCTGTAATAGAGATAGAGGCCAGCACCAGCACCCAGCCTCCAACCAAGGCTACTCCTATGGCTGAAAAGCAGAAATTCCCCTCGGGATCTCTCCTTTCTACCCCCCTAACTCCTCCCTAGACCGCCCACTGTCTGGCCCCCATGGCTTCCTGCGATTGGCCTCTTCCTTGATGAGGTAGTTTCCATCTGCCAATGGCTCGTGGCTAGGGTGGAGACAGTCCTTAGGTGATGTCATACTGGTTTTTATGGCGGGAAAAACCTCATTAATATTCCAGGTTGCCATGGAGCCCAGTTGCAGTCCAATGGTCTAGTTACTAAAAATAGCATCTGGCTGCTCCAGAGGGGCAAAGTCTCCTTTAAAACTGAGCTTGAACCAACTGGGGTCAAGCACAACCTTTAAAAATATAAAACAACCTTACAATTCATTTAAAACATTCCAAAACCCATTAAATACACAAAATGGCTTCAACATTAACAGGGGAAGAGGGAAAGGAGGTCCAACTTAATTGTATTACAAACAAATTGTGCTCTACTAGTGTAGAACTCAAAAGTAAAATCAAAATGACCTAAACAGTCAAATCATATTTCTGGGAAAGGTGAAAAAGGTGCCCCTACTCAAAAGTAAATTACAGACGGGAAAATAAATATGAGAATATAAATAAATAGCTTAAAACTCAAATATTAGGATTTTTGGGTTGAAAATTGGGGATATTAGGATTTTTTAACAACTTATTTAACAATCAACTATATTTACAATTAACCAATCAACTGGATCATAATTAACTGGGTCACAGAACATCATGCAAAAACCAATTATTTGAATTTCATATATGACAATAAATATACTCATCAAGTCATGTGTGCACACCCACCCACCAACTCTTCCATGGATACAGTAGAGAGAGTGCGAGTAGTGTTATAACTGAGATTTCAACCAATCATAGGCTGAGTGGTAAGCTTGTTATGGCTCAAAATCACCTTTTAAAGTGGGATTGGAACTATTTTACAGGATAAGCTTATTGTAGTGATGCCAGAGGAAAAAGCCCAACCAAACAGACACCATAGTAGAAAATGGTCTTGCAAGGCTGCAAATTCAATCAACAGCTGTTACAGGAGCACTTGAAGGCTTTTCTCCAGTCCTAATTGCTTTTACTGACACAATTATTTGCTTTATCAGGTGAAATAATTGCAATGAACCTTTAACCTGTGAAAACATCACTATGCTGTGCTTTGGTACTCATCAGAAATACCTGGCTTTCTGGTTTTGCATGCTTGGACATTCCATGTTGCCTGCCTTCTCTATCAGTAAGAGGTCTTGGATTCACCTCAAAATCATAGACATAGACATATGTGCTAATAGACAGTTCACCTCCATGGCAAATATATTTCCTATTTCCCACTGTAGGACTTAGTTATACTTAGCCATACTTACATACTGGAGATTTATTTTGCTGCTGGTAATACCAAAACAAAATACAAAAGAGCTGTCCCCACCACATTCTGTGAAATACATTTGATAAGATATTCTTACATGTGGCCATAAGCAGAATTAGACTTTCCAGCAGTATTGTGAAGTCCATAGAAAAGAGTATGCTTGGTGTTTGATTTTCTTCTGATCCTTTTTTCTTAAGTATTTAAAAAGGGAAAGAGAGATAGGGGGAGGAAAACCAAAAGGAAAACCCAAAACAACATTAAAAAAACCCCACAGTATGATGAGTTAGAGAAAATAATCATCTTCTGTGTTTTGTTGTTTAGTTTTTTCAGGGAATTTCACTGTTTTCGGCTGTGAGATTTGGAAGCCTTAAGAAGAGTCCTGAGCAGGTTCTGCTTGGGATCTGTTTGTCAGGAAGCCACAGATTCAACCTGCCACAGTAACAGGCTTATTGGCAGCTGCACAACAAAGAGGTGAGCATTGGGGAGCATCGTGCACACGGGAGTAGTATAGAGAAGACAAGAAAAAAGTCAAAACAAAAAAATCCATCTCTACATTGTAAAAAGAACATCCCAGTTTTCTGGTCTGATATTATTACTGTTCAATGAGGCATTTAAAAGATGGCAAAGTATGGACAGCATCTCTTTTCATATTCATTCTGCATGTTTGAAGAACCTACTTTACTCTTTTGTCATGTTGATCTGCAGAAGAACTGCAAGGGGATTCACCGCTGTCGGTTCTTATTACAGATGTACATCAGAAGCAGCTCCTTTGTCATTGTAAAGGTGGGTTTTAGGCATACCTTTCTTCTCTTGTAGTTGGGAAAATCTGCTTTAAATTGGCTGCTCTCCTAGCATGCACCTCTCCCAATTAAAGGATGGCTCAGCTGGCCGGATGCTGCCATTCAGCACCCATGGCCTGCCAGATCGTTTCTGCTTTACCCTAGCCTTGAGCTGAGGAAGAGGGGAGAGTGCCTGTGAAAGCAGCCATAGGGTTTTATCGGGTTTAAGACTGTGGTGTGGAACACAGCTTGTGACTGATGTTGCAAGGAAATGTATTAAAAAGTAAATCCTGGTAATTTGGAGTGCCAGTTTTCTCCTGTCACCTCTGATTGCATTGCTAGGCAAAAATCCCCTTGTGTCATCTTGAGAAGAAAAACTAAAAACAAAATAATAGCTTACTGGAGAGCGAATAAAAAAAAATAGCTTTCCTTTCCACCTAATCTGTCTCTTTTAATTAAAAATGTGTTTATATAAACAAAGGGAAGCAAACATTCTCTCCTTACTATTGTTCTAGCTGACAAGGTTGAACAGCTCTAATCCATAATATCTGTAATATCACATTAATTTATGACTCGCATTTCTTGGTTTTCTCCTTTCTTGTAGCCTTGTTAATTATAGGTTGATGTAAAGAAGCAAGGAATATTCTCAAATAATGGAAAAGAATATATTTTTCTGCTAATTAGGCAAAGGATATGAAATGCCATGTATTGCATTTATCAACAAGGAAGAAACCATGCAGTGTAAGATTAAACAGGCTGAGTGGTAATTAAGGTGCTGTTCCCTTTTTGATACACTTTAGTTTGAAAACTTTAGTTTTATGGTAGTTAAAGTACATGGAATTTGTTCTTTCCAATCTCCAAAATGGTGCGTTAGGAGGGTTGAGACTGTCTTGGTTTACATGGGATTTATGCAACATTAATAATGCAGTTTTAACCTGTCAGCACTTCAGATCTATACTGCTTAATGTGAAATATTTTTAAAGAGAATCTGTGACAACTAAAATAACAGCTCATCTTGATTATACATTGTGAAATAAGCATTACATCTGTTACATTCATCCTTGTTTTCGTCTGAGCTCTGGATATAAAAATATCTGTACTTTTATAGTACAAATGTTAACAAAAGGACAACAGGACATTATCAGAAAGAACAGGCACAGCTGTGTAGATACATATATAATCTATAAAATTTCCCAATGCACATATCAAACCGATCACAACAAATTAGCATCTTGGTGAAACTGATGCCATCTTGATTTTTGCCTTTTTTCTTTTATATATTCTCTGTAGTCTCTACACATATATTTGTAGCTCTGTAGTCTATTACTGTGACTTAACTTCAGTATTTTCCTAGGCAGAAAGAAAAAACAAATTCCAGGACCCAACGCTATCTTGGTTCTCCTTAGAAACCAAGGTTGAGACCAGCTCTTCAAGACATACTTTTATAAGCAGGGTATAGTCCTCATCTGAGGGGGGAGGATTTAGAAGGTGCTAGAGCTGGGGGGCATGACTTCACCGAGTGTGCTTCTAATTGGGGGTTCTTGTCAGATATGCAAATTTGCAAAATCTATAAAATTGTATATGTGTTATGCGGGAAGTACATCTTTGGCATTTTCCACCTGACAAATTGTGCATCTAAGGATCCTTATATAAAGGCAGCCCCTTCTTATCACACTGTGTCTGGCTTGTGATTCTAGGACCAGAGAAAAAGACATCAAGACTGGCTGGCCAACAGCACTGGCAGGGTGAGGAATTGTGAAATTTGAAGGAATAGAGAAGCTAAAATGGATTATCTTTTTAGCATCTTTTATTATCACTGACAAAAAATCATAATCAGATGCTTCAAAGAATATGGCAACAGATTTTTAGTATTTGTGGAAATTCCTACATTTTTAGTTGATTTTCTGGTACCAGTTGTCAGAGATTTGCTTGAATATTGAAATAATATTTAATACTATTTCCAAAGCTTTTGGTTGGATAATATTAACAGAAATTTTATTTTGAACTAAATTCTTAGGCAAATAAAGGATTTTATATTATAACAATGAGTATTTGGATGGTTTTTAGCAGTTTAATTGAATGCAAAATAATATCTGTTTGTGAATACCAAAATAAATCTTGGTTCAGTTACACTAAATATTTTTACCTTACAGACAGTCTATAAACTTTAAATGTATTCAATTTATTTGTTTAAAATTTAAATTGCCATGTTTCAGTTTCATTAAAAATTTCTTCTCCTGTCTTATGACATAAGTAGTGCAAAGCTGTTTCTTTGATCTTACCTTTATTACTTGGCAATTTCTTAAGGTTTTAACAAAAAAAAAGGAAAGTGAAGAAATTAGAGGGGTTTTTTAATATTCTAACTTTTCAGCTAAAGTATTATTTAAAAATATGAAAATATTTATTTTTCCTAATTTTTTTAAAGTCTTTTTAGGCAAGATAATTATTCAGTTTCTAGGTATGTGGCTGCTTCTTGGGAAGTGTGCTTCTTTCTCTTATCTGCTGAATAAAGTTTTGGTCCTGTTGATACATTTAAATCAAATTTTTTGGCAGAGTTAAGGACTCAGATACTCAAAGCTTCTGTGAATGTTAGGAAAACAATCAACTGATACAGGAGAGTTAATCTAAAACTGTTCAGTGGTCCTTGATGTACCTTTTCCCCCACAAACCTCTTCAGGATTCTTCTCACCATCTTGATGGCTCCCGCCATCTTGACCTTAATCATACTGTCACCTTTTCACAATCTCTTTGGTAATGTAAACATGGACATTAAGCAGTTTGCTTTAGGATGGTGTACAGATCAGAATGTGGAATAGATGTGGAAGAGTCTTAGGGAAAGGACTTCAAAGAATTTTCTATCAGTATTCTTGATGCACCTTCTGAAGCTTCGGTACAAGCACCTGTTAAAGGCAGGAGTACAGGTTACTGCACTAACACTGGCATTTCATATGATCTTGCTGTGTTCCAGGGATCGTATTTTGCATTATTTTACTTGGTCCTATGGAGTGAATTCCCATCAGCAGAAGGTGCTTCCTTTGGAAAAATACCATGATTTAATTACATTTAAAATCCAGCTGTTGTCTTAGGAGTTCGCACTACTACGTAAACTATGCAGCATGAGGGCAGGTGATTCAGAGATTCACATTAACAGTATGGTCCTCATGTGAACTAAAATGCTGATGCAGATGTACCTAATGAGTAACCTCCCTCAGTAAGAGGCTTGCTATGTTCCCAGATAGTAATAGAGGACAAAAGTGTAAATGTTGAACTTTAAGTCAGACTTTTGAAAACTCTCTGGCAGTTTACAATCTAAGGATCTTTCCTGCATCCGGTGAAGTAAATCTTTCTGTTTAATGACAGAGTTAAACTGTGAGTATTCTGTCAGGTTATGATTTTAAGATTTGCATCTACAAGTAAGAAATATTTGTGGTGATTAAAAAAGAAGCACGTTTATGTCTTTGACTTATCTTTGTCAGGCAGTGACATGACTTTATGAGTACGTTCAATTAAATCCTATCAAATGCCTATCAAATTTGGCATATCATCAATATGACAATAACCTGCTTTGTATCTTTAAAGAGATTTGAAATAACATTTCCTATATTGAAATGTAATGAACTGGTGTTTAACAAGAGCTATTTTGGATTCAAATGCTGTGTTTAGGCATAATATAAAAGAATTTGAATTGTCTGAAAACCCCTGTGCAAAATTTAAGGGCTGAATGCATAACACTTTTATATTCTGCAAGTTCTTCATGAAGTTACATGAAGGTTTAGCCTGTAATAAAATTATTAGCAGAGCTCTGCTCCATATTGCCTTCTGGATAAACTTTAATTTGCCAAATGTGCTTAGCGAAAATTATTTTACAACCTTACACAAGGGAAAGGGTGAGGACAGGAAGTATTAGGTTATTTTAGTTGAGCCCTCATTTTGCAACGTCTAAACTAATACTACTTTCATAACATTTTGAAGGTTTGGGGAAAAGTGATTTTTTTTTAATTATGAAACTATTTCCTCTTAACTTACACATTTTAAAAAGCAACATGCAGTTTAACTGTAAAATTCTGTATTGTTCAGACTGCCTTCAAAACTGAACAGACAAGTCTCTTGATCTGATGAACAATGACGCAGAATAAGTAGTCTGACCTGAGTAATAAAGGAATTACACAGCTTCAAGTCTTATTCAACAGAGATTTCCAATGAAACAGCTTCAGGTCTTTCCATGAGAATCTGAAATAAATAACCTGCCTCTTGTTGCTGCTGAGTACCATACAAAGTAAAGATTCAGGTAAGACTGGTATTCTAACTTCAGATTCACATAGCTAAACTAATGGACAATATCCACTATAGCAAGTTGTATCCCCCATGCATAAAAGTGGGTAAGAATTATACAACTGAAAATAATTCTGAGACACAGAAAATATCATAGCTGAGAAACCTGACCCAAAACACAACGGACCAATTTTGGTATGATTGATCATGATCATAAATAACTTCATAGAATAAATTACTCCTCAGAGCAGTTCCAAACATATTCTGCATGCCTTCACAAACACTGGGGGTAAACTCACATTAAACCTGTGTATAGTCCTTAGAAAACGTGTGTTTTCAAGCCAGGTGGGGATTGGTGGCCGTCTTGACCACATCAACCACAAATAAATTGAGTTTAAAATCTCTGACCAGAGGAAAAGTGCCAGCAAAACCTCAACTCTGGGCATGAGGAGAGGACACTTCAGGCTGCTCAGGGAAATAGTAAGCTCCCCTGGGAAAATGTTTTTGCAGGGCTGGTGTCCATCAGTGGTGGTCACTTTTTAAACATCACCTCGTAAGGGCCCAGGAGCAGGCATTCCCAAATGCTGGGCATCAAGCAGGTGAGGCAGGAGGCATCTTCTCTGGGAAAGAGGATGGAACAGGAAGCTGTGTGCCCAGTGGAAGCAAGGTCAGGAGACAGAAGAAGAATACAGAGATGCTGCTTGTCACTGTACGAAGAAATTTGGTGCGGCCACAGCTCAACTGAAGATGAAGGCGCCCAGGAATGTGGGGCACAATGAAAAGAGTATTTTCAACTATCTTAATGGCAAAAGGCAGTGTAGAAATAACATCAGCCCCTTCCAGGATGTAGATGGTCACCTCACAAAGAGGAACAGAGAGCAGAGGTGTTTAATGCATTCTTTGCCTCCATCTTCAATGTTCATCCCAGCCTTCCCCATGGAAAACATGGATTGTCCCATGGGACACTGCAAAGTCCTTGAGGAGGGCAAAGCTGCTCAACAACAACCAAAACACCCATGTATGATCCAAAGCATTCCCATCCTGAATCCAAATCCAGCGCTGTGCCAGTTCCTGGAAAGAAGGGAACAGTATCCCAGTCAAATCCACACCAGTGGGAACAGTCACACAGCTCTTTGGGAAAAACCTAATTTATTTAACACCTTCTGCCCCTCAGAAGACCTGACCTGCTACTGTGAAGGCCTTCCTGGTACTCAGTGGCTGTCTCGGGGGAGCTTCCTGGGAATGGAATATCCTCCTTTGCTTCTTGGGGATCATCTCTGCCACCAAGCACAGGGTGTTCCCAGGTGGCACAGCTGCAGCATCCTGGGAGCTGTGGGGTGAAATCTGTGGGCTCCAGGACATTTGCTGCTTTGCCACATGCACCTGGGAGTGCTTCCCTTGATCAGGCTGGGCTCCCATTTTTACTTCTGGGCTTTTCCTGGCCACATGAATGCTCAGGGATGCACCAGTTTTGTTGATATCCTTGGCTCCAAGGGAGCAGGGAGACCTGTCCATGGAGTCTTCTCTGTCCACAGTCCAGCAGGTCTCACTGAGCCTCTGGGAGGGATGGAGACTTTCAGGAGTGAGGCTCTCAGAGGGATTGAGGCACTTGGAGGGAAGGAAGGATCTTGGAAGATGAAGGATCTTGAAGGGTTGGAGGGAATGGAGGCTCCTGGAAGGTGCTGGTTTTCAGAGGGATGCAGGTTCTCAGAGATGGGGAGGATGTCAGAGGGAGGGAGGGAGCCTGTTGGAAGGAGGGAGACTATCCAAAAGAATGAGGTTCTCAGAGGGCTGGAGGCTGTCAGAGGGAGTGGAGACTCCTGGAAGGATGGAGGATCTCTTGATGGCCTGAGATTTTTGCATGGATGGAGGATCTCTGATGGAATGACATCCTTGAAAGAGTGGAGGTTCTCCCAGGGATGGAGATTCTTGGTCACAGCAGCCTCTTGGAAGGGGATGGTGCAATAAAGAATGACTGCTTTCTAACACTTCAAATTGTGTTAGAAAGTTTGCACTCTAGCTAATTTTGGTATCACAGGAAAGAGCTTGAGAAGTGTCAGGAAAGGGATATAGAGGATATTGGGGAAAAATTATGCATTTGGAGGAGGCATAAAAGAGGACTGAGAAAAAAGGATATTCACAATATGCACAGGAAAGCAATGAAGAGATTTCTTAACCCCAGTGACTGTCTAACAATTTCCACTGACTGCCATGTGCTATTACCTCTGACCATGGGATGAAAACTAACATTTAAATTTAGTGTGAATCTACACTATCATATGGGCACCTTTTGGCTTTTCCCATGAATACACAGCACTTAAATGATGTTTCCCCTATAGGCCCCCAGCACTTCCCAGAGATATATGTCAAAGCAAGGCAGCAGCTTAACCTCCACCTCCTTGTTCTGTCTCATTAAAAAAGTGCAAACTGAAAATACGAAGGAAAGGAGAAGTGTCCCTTTTTCAAAGAATATATCATGAATGGACAAAATACTCAGATGTGACCAGAACAAGATAGTATAGACAAACCTTGGAAGCAGATTTATGCAGATTCAGTAGACTCTTTCCTTGTATTTCAATGAAAGAGCTGAAAAAAACCCCACCCCACTGCTATTAGGTTTGGTGCCTGAAGCTTTCATCTGGTCTCATAGAGCAGAAAATGCTTAAACCCAGGAAATACGTAGAACTGCAACAGAAGATTGGTAATAAACTACCCTGTCATCGGCTGGAGGCTCTCCCAGCAAAATTTTTCTGGAACACACACTGACTACAGGGGAAGTGGCACTTCACTCTATGTATTGAACTCTGCTTTGCAGTACTGTCCAGTGCATTTTGCTCATATGTGCTTCGTCTGGAAAACAGCTTATAGAATTACTCATTAATTTATTCAGTCAAATAGGTTCAGTCCTCACCTACTACAGTCTGGCCTACAATCTTTAAAAAGCATTGGTCAGAAGCTGAAGATCCTTTTAATTCAAACTTTAAATAAAGAAAATTGTAAAACTTGCCAAAAAAAATAAGATCATTTATAAAAATAAGCTATATTATAAACCTAACCATGTAAATCCATTCTCATGCAGCCCATCCTTGACAAAATCTCCTGGCATCCAACTGCTGCTAAGAGAGGACCACGAAGGGGTCAAGTCAATTGTCGTGGGAAGAGCATTTGTCCCAAAGTCATACTTTAAAGAGATGATGAATGTCAATGTTGAGAAATATATTTAGTGCAGGTAGCTCTAGTGTGCTAGAGCAGGTAGTGCTCAGGTGTGCAGCTGAAGGACAAGCTGCAGATTGAGCTCTTCGTGTCAGAAGCCTGAGACAAGAGGCTGTGAACTGGTGCTGACATAACAAAGGGGACCCATGGCTCCAGGCAGGTGACTGGACTCTCAGAGACAAGCCAGGAGCCGATGGTCCCAAACTTTGGTGTGCTTAGACAGTGAGTATATAAAAGCCCCAGGGTCAGGAGGCACCCATCTCAAGCTCTGGTTACTGCACAAGATTAAATTATTTTAAGGATAGAGACCTTAGAGACTGTGCTAGGGGAAGCTTGGTGCTGAGCCAGTAGGGAAACCTTGTCTGATTGAGTGTGAAGTGTGTAGAGAATCAAGCAGTGTCGCTATTGTCCCATGAATAACAACACAGAGTCCAAAGTCCAGGAAGAACAAAGCGATGCAAATTATTTATTAATTTACAGAATGGTTCATATCCCTTAGTTCGCTCGAAGTTTACATGAATGTCAGGAGGCTATTGGACCTCTGGTTAGCCATCTACCAAGTTCATTGGTCACTTCTACCAACACCTATTCCAAAATATTTTCCTAAGCGGAATAATAACAAAGGCACAGCTGCACAATACTAATTAGTTCACAAAAGCTCCTAGAATTGTTTGTAATAGTTTTGCCTGGGAAAAGAGAGCAAGAGAGAAATCTCATGAAAATGCTGGGAAAGTTAGAAGGTTTCTCTGCTGACAGCTTTTTCAGCAGCCACAAAGCAGGGCACCCATCTGCTCACTGGACTCTCCTGCTGTAAAAGGTTCTCCATCCCAGCTCAGGTAGTGTGGATGTGATTGCCAGACTGGCTACTGGATTCTTTGACAGGGAAGTTTCCTTACAGTCATCCATGTTAACTGAGCATGAGGCAATTGCAGTTGGCTGATTTTGAGACAAAGAGAGATGTAGGTCAAGGGCAGTGGGACAAGCACATGCAGTTCCACATCCCCACCTGCAGCCCGAGGGACCTAGAGATGCTGACACAGTAGCTGGTAATGCCCAGGTTTTGGGGCACATCTGCCAGCACAGCCTCTCAGGTGAGGTGCTGAGAGGCACTGTGAAACTGGCAGGTGCATATGAACTTTTTATAAGAGCTTAGTGTTTGATTATCTTTTGCATTCCTGATATGGATTGTAAATATTTAGTTCCCTGGTTGCTGGTTAATTATGTAATTAATAAACTGCTTCAGTATTGGTTTAGTTTAAACTGCAGGAACTGTAGGCACACCAGTCTTTCATGTTTGCATTACAAGACATCAAAATTTGATTTGCCTGCTTGTATAAGGCATCATTCACAAGTATCACCAAACATGCTAAGGTGGACAATAGGAACATTTCTGAATTACTGTTTCTTTTTGCTGCTGATATGGAACTAATTCAGAGGTTGAACGAAAGAAAAAAAGAAAAAATATGTTGGTATCAGTTTTAAAAATAACGCTCTCATCTCACATTCTAACTGGGTATTAGACATCAGCCTGGTTGTACCTTCCAAGCTTACCCTCTCTTTGATCAGATAAAGAGCACCCCCCAACTTCCTTGCCAGAGTGGCAGTATGAATAGTAGCAAAGGCCTTGGCTCTCTAATCCCTGCTCTGTGTACTAGAAAGCAAAGCAGTGGGAGATTC
>VXAZ01003906.1:0-28223 GCA_013399875.1 Gymnorhina tibicen
ACATTTGGGAATTGCCTGCTCCTATGCCCTTAGGCAGTGATGTTTGAAAAGTGACCAGCACTGATAGACCCCAGCATCTGCAAAGGCATTTTCCCAGGGGACTTTACTCACTAGTGCCCTGAGCAGCCTGAAGTTTGCTCTCCTCATGTCCAGAGCTGAGGCTTTGCTGGCACTTTTCCTCCTGACAACAACTCGATCACTCTGTGATCACTGTGGCCAAGGCGGCCGCTCATCTCCACTTTGCTCACAAGGTCCTCTCTGTTGACAAGCAGCAGATCCAGCAGGGCATCTTTCTGAGCTGGTTCCCTTAGTACCTGTTCCATACAGATAACATCCAGGTTTCTTAAGAATCCTCCAGCCTGGGCTGTGCCAGCTGTGTGATGCTCCCAGTTAATTTCTGGCAAGTTGAAGTCCCCATGCAAGGACAAAAGCAGTTGACTTGGAATTGTCCCTTAGTTTCTCAAAGAATTTTTTGGCATTATTGTCCTGGCTAGGAGGTCTATAGAAAATTCCCACACTGACATCCACATTATTTCTTTGCCCCTTGATTCTTATCCAGAGGGTCTCAACTGTGCCATCGCCAACTGTGAGCTCCAAACATTCCAACCCTTCTATTACTTTTGAGTCCTGCTGCACAGAGATGGGCTAACTGGATATAACTTTCCAGATTGTCCCATGCTTTGAGAACTCATGTAGAGACAGCATCCAGAAACAGAAAACCTCCACATTAGTAAAACCTCTAAACCTCCAGATAAGCAAACATGCCAGGAGATTAAAGGGGTGCTTTCTCTCTGCACTTCCTAAATAAGCCCAGGCCAGCCATGTATTCCCAAAGGGCTCACTCCCAAGTGAGTCCTCTCTCACTTCTTCAAAGTCACAACATCTGCTCCTTAAAATGTGCCCTGCTGATGCAATTCAAAAGCTCTGAGTCTTGTATCTGTGGTATGCTAAACATGGCTCTTCAAGGGTAGAACAAACAGCTATGGCACAATCCAAAGTCAGTAGGAAAATGCTAGTTGTTTCCTGCAGGCTTGTGGAAATTATCAGCTCAGTTCTACTTGTTCTCTCTCAGCTGTTTATCTGTCCTGTGACATGCATTGTCTAAATTCAAAATTACAAATATTCCTGAGGCAATGAAAGTCTTTAAGCACTTGCATTCCACAGTACATCAAAACACAGTAAAGACTGATGCTTCGCTTTTGATAGCTATGCTTGGTTTCAACTTTTGGGAGCCACATTACTTTAGTTTACAGCATTCTCATTGCCTGCTGGGGCAGAAGTCACATGCATGGCAGTCCCATGATGTGTGAGGCTTCCCTGCCTAATGAGGCAGTCCATCTGTGCAGGCTGCACCAAAGTGGAAGCTGATGCATGAACAGTATGTGTGGCTATGGCGTTTTTGCAGAGTTTGACCCCTGAGCCTGGCTGGGGACATTCTAAAGCTGTAATAAGCAAAACTCACCTCCTCTTAAAATGTAGATTTTGTAGTGTACTTGCATCTCTCTTTACCTATCCTATTTCTTTTGTTCCCTCCATTCCTCCTTAGCATGAACACTGAATAGTGGTGATTGAGTAAAGTGTCTTCCTAAGAGAATTAGCTACCATCTTGAGAAAAAAACCCAACAGTGTAGAGCCTGTACCAGGGTAGCAATAATCATTTTGTGCAGCTCCCATCTTGACAATAAGCCCATAATAGCAGTGGAATAGAGCATGAAGAGAGCATAAAATTACATCAGGGCTTCAATTACCTTTCGTATTACCTGTAACTCAAATACTTATTGCTTCAGTGCTAGAGTTATTACTTACTTTTATAAGGCTTTAAAATAACATTTTAAAGAGGCAGCCTGCCCTGTAGACAGAGAATCCAGCTCTGAAAGCAAAGAGCAGGAAATTTCAGAAGGTTTCAGGGTAAGCCCCCAAATGTCAGGCTGCTTATTTAAACCATTCCTGTTGAAATCTAGCAAGTTACATTTCTTGTGAAATTTTTAGAAATTAGAAATGTATTAGAAAGCCTCTTTTTGAAAGAACCACTGTACTTTAATATCAAGTCTTGGAACATGAAATTGTGCAACATAATGAATAAAGAGAGGTGGGTTTTGGTGGTTCTGTGTTCGGTTTGTTGGTTGTTTTTTTTTCCTCTTTTTATTTTCCTTTATCTTTAAATGATAATCAATTTACTTGATCTTCAGCAGCTCTCAATTTGTGAATAGTTCAACCTGAGTTTAAAGTAAGTTTGTGACTGCTTCTTCCCTTATTCAGGCTATTCAAATAGTCTCTTCACAATGTATAACAAGTAACAGATAAAAATAACTGTCATGCTTAATTTATTTTAACAGTGCAGGTAGGATTTTCCACATTTGTTTTCTGAGAACAGCAGTGAATTTTCTACCTCAGTAAAAGACAATTTCTAAGAACATAAGAAATGCCCTACTGGACTGGAAAAATTATTTTTGACAGCAGCAGGAAGAGGCTTCACATAGGGAGAACCCCTGTACCAGTCTGTATGCCCTGTACTTTCTCCAGCACCACAATTACTAGATTAGGGATGTCACTGGACACGTTTCTGCCTTGTCCCTTCAATATGTTTTCTGGATCTGTAATCCATTTGTTTGTTAACATGGAGACATTTGTCTGTCTGGGGCTTTTTTGTTGTTTGTTTTGTTTGTTTTTCCTTCTGCATAACACCCTAATCATCTACACGGTGTGCGAACTACCATGTTTAGCACTACCAGTTCAGAAACCTCTAAGGAGAACAGACACTGAACCCAAGTACTGTTATAAATTACACCTTGTTAAACAGCTTAGTAACTTTAAATGTCTAAGATATGACTGCAGAAAGACTGAATGCTCAGGAATTTAAACATACACAGTCTGAATTTCAGACCACCTTAAAAGAAGCTCTCACAGTATCTAGAGGCAGAGGCAGTCAAAGTAGTCATAACTTTCAGGAATTTTAGCCTCAAGCAATGTTTGTTGCAGAGAAAGGATCAGCAGAATGGGTTCACGATCACTAAGGACACACTATTTAATAAGGAATTAGGTTAGCAAAGGAAGACAGATGGCAAGAGCAGACAAGACAGTTTGAGACCTAAGGCCTAATTCAGATTTGACACAGCTAAGCTGAATGGCCATTGGAGTCAGTGAGATGTTTATATATTTGTATCAGGACCGAATTTGCTTCCCTGCGTTATGCAGAAGGAAGTGAATAGTTGACTTCAGATAGATGTTTGGATTTTGGGGTTTTTTTGAAAGCAGGGATGATCATATGAATATTTTGGTGCTACCCAAAAGCTAACACTTTAAAACCCAGTAGATTTAATGAGCAGCGATGTTTCCTGCATAATGCAAATGTGGTTGAAAGACAGTGCCTGGCCTAAGGCTTTGTATATACATAATGCAAACAAACAGATGGAGACACAAGCAGAGGCTTGTTCAGTGCAGCCTAAGTTGAATGGGACTGTGAATCCTTGTTCTCTCACTCTGAGATTGGTCTCTTTTTGAGTTTCCACAAGAGTTGCTGTGGGGTACCCAAGTCTTCTTAGAGTTGTAACGAGAAGCATATTCATTGTCTAAGTGAGTATTTGGAGAAGGAGCACTGGAAGCTAGCAGTTCACCCTTTCTGCATTTTCCTTCTATCTAGGTGCCTTTTGGCTTCTGTCTAGCTATGGGCAATCTGAGAAACAATGCTGAGCAACTACAGGGTTACCAGACAATCTCCCTTTGTCTTCTCCTTTTCAGTGAATCAGTTCCAATGGCTTCTGGTTTATAATTTTTTATTTTATTTTGGCTATAAAATTAAAAGATAGATCTTATCCTAGTAAAATGGGATATGATTTTGCATTTGCTGCTATGTAATTACATCTCTGTCTGCGGTTTAAGGCATATTTACTGCCCCACCTGCTTTTGTTCAGGGTGCTCCTGTTAAAAATCAGTGACTTGGGAAATCCTTACTGGAAAGCTGTATTGAGTTAGTTGAGACTGAGTGACCGGAATGTTGCAGAAATTTGAAAAAGCAAAGAAAAAGAGAAAGGAAGACAAAACATTTATGTTCTTGGGGAGATTTTTTTCTGCCCTCCAAAGACGTTGTCAGGGCACTGGTTATGCAAGGAAGCAGTAACAGATGCTGCCGTAATGGGAACAGTCCAGTCATGCTTCTCCTATGTAATGCCATGGCATTTCTCTCCTATCCTGTACCAGTGGTCAGGTAATCTTTCCATGGCTTTAGCACACCCTGCAAAACAGCCTGGTCTGTTACATAATGAGAGCTGCCTCTGTACCTAACAGCTCTCGATGCCCGTGATGCACACCTACGGGGCAGCAGAAGCTTTCCTTGTGATGGTTGCTAGCGTGTTGCACACAGAATGTTTGCTGATGGGATACATCAGCAATAATTGTACATACGGGAGGTCTGGGGGCTGTAATCATTCCCACCCTGGGCACTGAATCACCCTGTGGGTGTAAAGGTTTTTAACAGGGCTCCCTGCTGCTGAGAAACAGTTACCTGCCTGGTAGCTCTTCTGTTTATGACTTGTCCTCCGTGCAGATTAAATGTGCGTGCCTGATAGCTGTGAAGAGACACATTGGCATCAGAAAACTTTTTTTTAGCTGAGCTACCAAATTGTAGGCAGTCACTTCATTGTTTCCTATCTTAGTTCCTCATTTTTCATATAATAATGATAGCACTTCTCTGCCTTAATAGGATGCTGTTGTTTTAAAATATACGTTAAATGCTAAAATATAGCTTACAGCATTTTTTGCACTTCACTTGTTAAAGACCACTTCCATTCAATTCTTCACCTACTGCCTGGAAATAATAAAAGATATTCCACAAGTACTTAGGATGTTTGGTACTTTAGTAAAATCTAGTGTACTGGGTCAGTTGCACAAGGCACACATGCTATTGTGCAAGATTCTATCACTTTGCTGTTAGCATAATCATGTTGCCATTAAACTAGTTATGATTCTTGAGGGAGGCCCAACTTTACACTATGTCAGCTGCCAAGCCAAGGCTCATGTGTGTAACCACACTGGATTTATCACTTTATCTGAAAACAAAAATTATAGTCTGATGGAAATGCATATTATTTCAAAAATGTGGTCTTTTTCATGATAGTAATAGTTTTCAACTAAACAGTTTCTGGGAAGAGTTCTGATATTTTACTTACCCTATAACCCCTTGAGTTCACTTCTACCAGCAGCTCCACTCTGTGTAATACATCACCCCCTCATTCCTCACCTGTTTAATCTTGTTTAACTTAAGATCCATACACCTTGCAGTTCAGACTACATTGCTGCCTATCTTACCATACATTAATGCACAGTACTGTACAAATGACAGTCTTGATTCAGATAGAAATTGAAAAGAGGAACTGTAAAAGAAGAACTACTTGTACTGAACCACACAGCTTTGCTGGTAATAAGAACAAATCCAAATGTCATTGTAAGTTTTCTCTGGATGATTTGTATTTTCAAAAGCTTTGGAGTTTGAGCTTGCTAATATCAAAGCTAGGCATGCATAGTGGTCTGTGCAAAATCTTGAAAGAGAGTCAAGGAGTCACATGGCCTAAGTCTATGTAGGTGGTGTTTTAAGATTGTAAACAAAACATGCCAAGTAATCTTTTCTGCATACCTTCAGCAGGCTATCCCTCATGGCTCAGTTGGAAGGTCTTTTTTTTTTTTAATGTCTTTCGTAAATATTTGATATCCAGACTGAACTTTCACATCTCTTTACTAGGGGAAATTGATGAGATTGATGACAGTGACAGTAATAACACAATCATAAATATTTTTTTACAATAAACTTTACAAGATATTCAGGACTTTCTGGCAACAGAATAGATTTTTCTTTTAAACTTAACTTCACGGAAAGCAGGTATTTGTAATATTAATATATTGATTTAAATTTATGGCTTATGGAAGGTAGTACATCCTTTCATGTACATTTTTTAGGATCCAGGCCTGCAAAGATTTACACACACAGATTCACTGTGTATTCTGGTCCCAGGAAATCAGAAACATGACTCCCTTTGATTGCAGTGGAGCCAGGACTCCAGCTGTTGCTTTCAGAGCAGGCAGTATTGTACAGCTGAAGGTTTACCAGATTTTGTAAGATGTAGGGTCTGAGGCCAGTTTTTTGACATGAGACGTCAGAAGTTTTTCACCTTTTCCCTGCTCATGCCACATTCTAGGATACTTCTGTTATATTGCTGTCTTGGTTTGAGGACAATTGCCAACAAAAAAGAAGTGAATCCTGTCTCAATGAACTTGAGATGTGATAAAACTAAAAAACCCAAAGGCAAATACTAACAAAATGATACACTGTTTAGAATTAATACCAAATATTTTTTCATAAATTCAAGCCTGTATTTGTTGTGTCAGGGGATGTTCTCAGCACATACATGAACACACACACACACCCCCCATTCATTTCTGCAGGTATAAAGCTGTTCATGACTATGAGGTCTGTAGTCAAGCTCAGCCCAGTTCTGAGTCCAGCACAAAGCCAATGTAATCTTTGAGACTGACTAAAGCCTTCAAGACAGAACTGACAAGGGCTGCTACAGCAACCATTTTCCACAGAGAGCTTATTTTTAAATCTAAACAGCAAATGAGAGGAAAGTTAATGTCTGGAGGCCTGAATGTGCTCATTTTTATTCTGGCTGAAGCTGATCTTTCAGGTCTGAGAATCTGTCAAGGTTGAGGTCGGATTGTCTTAGAAGTTAATGTTATGGAGGCATTTCAGCTTTGTCTACAGGTCTGGTTGTTCTGATGTGGACATAATGCTCTGTGCAGCACATCTCTGCACAAATGACACTAATGGATGCACACCAAACCACAGGTGCTGGCTCACCCATTTTCTGGGACAGCCTGGACCTACATGCATCTCTAAATCATATGGCTGTCTGTCACCCTTGTGCAAAACCTGTATTTTGCCTAGCCCTGAAGTTTGCCTAGCTCCTGATCTTTGTGGCCTGTGCTCTGAATTATAGGGACAGCAGACTCTTCTTTGGACTGTGGTAGTTTTGACTTGGCAGGCTTGCAGTGGGCTGCAGCAAACCCCAGAAAACTATCAAAAGCAAGCTTTTCTATGTGTTCCCCAAGTTTACTTTGCCTGTTGAGTTTTTGTTTATTGTAGCCTGGATGATGTGCTGGTTGCTTCCAGGAAATAAAGACACTGACTTGTGTCTTGGTATGAGGATTCCCTGCTGGACCAGCCAAGCAGGCTGGAGCGCAAACCCCATGTTCAGCATAAGTGCTGTGAAGAACTGGTGCTTCGTCCACCTGCAATTTATTGTGCTGCCTGGTGCTTCCCTATCTCCTCAGACTGGGAAAACCTCCAAGCATTCCTCTTTTTCTCTTCTCACAGGACTCCCTTGCACCAGAAGTCTGTTTTCTCCTTGACTAACTTGCCTTCAACTCAGATGAGCTGGGATATCTGCCACAGCTTGCCCAACTAGGCACTTGTCTGTCTTTGCCTGACTCCCACTTCAAGAGTCAGAGTGGGAATATATACTGAACTACAAAAAATCACTCATCTGACCACCTGCTTGGGAGTACTGATGCCACTTTGCTTCAATAGAGAGGGAATCCCGTTCCCTGACTGTGCCAGGAGCAATTTTCTAATCTATCCTCTTCATACACAAGGGCCCTGAATTATCTTGCAATAATATTGACACTTAAAAAGCACCATGTGATTATATGGACAGACAGTGCCAGTTTACCTCTACCAAAACACACAGATTTTATCCAAGAGAGGATTTCTTTTAAAGGACAAAATTAACTGAATGGAGTTAGAAACTCTGTCTTGGTGACTCTGTTATAATCAGGGTTAATTTTTTGTACTGAAACAGGCAGAAGCCACCAAAACTGCTGTACAGCCTGATGAAGATAGACCCTATAATCACTAATTAATGCTCACATTGCTATCTTAAGATGAATAGTGTCTTCACGTGAAAAATCAGACAGCAGATAGGTTGAGGTAGAGAGCTCAGGTGACTTGAGTAAGGAATGCAGAGACCATGGCTTTGAGCTGTGACCAGATCTGCAGAGCTTCTGGCTTCAAGGCTGTGTTTTATTTGCTTATTGTTTCCCAGCTCTGAGACCTCTCTGGAGGGCTAGGGGATCTACAAGACATTTTTTCACTAAGATCTTGCTGGCACAAACGTTATATTCTTGCCTCAACCTTTAGTACCTGATTTGAGTTTTGCTCACTTTATGTAGTGGAAATGAGAAAGGGAAGATTTGTTTTGGGATCAGACATTACATCTGGATGTAAGTCCTACAAACGTCAGTATTGTCTAAGATTTTCAAGATGCACATGGCACTGGAAGATTTTTGTACAGGGGATGATGAGTCCAGGAAAAGCAGTCACTCCCCATCTTTGTTCTTGCAAACAAACTTCTGGAGAAAATTTTCTTCACCAGCTTTAGCATCTGTCAAACAGGTGTGCTGGTCTTCATATGCATGACAATGGATGTTAGACCAGAGTCTTTCTTTCTGGTGGCAGCGTCAAACTGTGTCAGAGTGCCCTCTGCTTCAGAGAGATCCATGTGGTGCATCAGTGCTCAAATGAGTGCCGTGCAAATATGCATGCAGCTGAAGGGAAAGAGGCAGCAGACAGGAGGGAAGGGAAAATCAGAGAGCTGGCCACAGTCAGCAGAGAAAGGAGCATCGTCCAGTACTGACAGTATACAGCTGTGGGTCTCTCACCCATAGCTAGCTTCATAATTAGACACACTTGACTTGAAATCAATGTCAGCCCCACAGACTTCATGTAGAAGTGCTGTGCTGGCTGGAGCCAAGGAAATTTTCCCTAAACAGCAAAGTTGCTGGGAAAAAAATGAGCTCTGA
The DNA here is from genome assembly GCA_013399875.1 of Gymnorhina tibicen. Classification (NCBI taxonomy): domain Eukaryota; kingdom Metazoa; phylum Chordata; class Aves; order Passeriformes; family Artamidae; genus Gymnorhina; species Gymnorhina tibicen. The sequence continues at coordinate 8,851 of VXAZ01003906.1, forward strand.
AAGAACAAAATCACATAGAATTCCACTAATAATGATTTTGGATATAAAAATTGAAGGGAATATCCTGGTAATATCATAGTAATAATTTTATTCCATATGAGATACTAAAGCTTTTTTTTTTCTTCAAAGTGTTTTTCTTTAAACAACTGGTCAGTTCAGGAAGCTTCACTTTGGGATCAGCCTGGTAGAATCCCCTCTTAATCTGCTTTTATTTGTTAGTTTTCTCCACTGAATTAAAACAGAATTATTTTACTCTGCTCCAATGCTGACAGTGTTCTCAGCCTCCTTCAAACAGAACACCATGTAACAAGTTTCTGCCTCCTTCCTTTCTCTGCTCAGCACCCATTTCCTGCTGCCCATTCTTTGTAGGGACCATATGTGGTGGGCTTCCACGCCCATTAGCAGTGGAGAATCAAGAAGATATTTGTGCAAAATAGAGGTCTTGGAAGAAAAGGGCGTTAGTTACACAGAAAGCAAGACCTCCACCACTGCAGGTTGAGACAGACAAGTTCATTTAAAGCACTTAATTGAATTCCATGGAGCAGTTTGGGCGGGAAAGAACCTTAAACATTATTTAGTTCCAACTCCCCTGCCCATGTCAGGGGAGACCCCAACTAGATCTGGTTTCTCAAAGCCTCATCCAGCCTTTCTTGGAACACTGACTGGGACTGGGCATCCAAAGTTTCTCTCTGGGCAAGCTGTTCCAGTGCCTCACCATCCTCACAGTAAAGAATTTTAATATATCTTTGAATATATATTTTTAATATCTAATTTAGGTTAGAATATCTAACCTAAATTCCTTCTCTTTCAGGTTGAACCTATTTCATTATTATTTCATTTTCTTGCCTGGCACTGTTTAACAATCCTGTTCTCCAAAAAAGGTTCTGTCTTTACAGGATGTCTCATCTGGGGGAATCTTCTGTTGTTTCCCATTACCTGGGGCTTTGTGAAGAAGTCTTTAATGAAATGAGATGGTACAAGCAGATCCATGGAAATAAATTTGGCTACCCATGTTATTAAATTCAAGTACATGGCTAGTTCTTTTCTGTTATGATGGAAAGCATTTGTGGGGATTCAAAGACTAGTAGAAGGGTTAAATTTTTCTCCAGCATATGTTTTACAGCTCTGTTCTCTAAAAGTAGTTTTTTTTATTTCCTACTGGACATTTTTTTTCTTACCTATTTGAACAACATGGCTTTCAGCAACCTGTATCACTGTAATTTACTAACCTGGCTGCTTACTCTTGAAAAGGCTTATTAACTTTTCTATAAACTCTTCTGGCCAAACTTTTCGTAACGGAAGTGTACATAATTGAAAATGACTAAACACATAAGATGAAAATGAAAGCTGTAGCTTGAGCAGAGAGTCAAATGCTTTTACAGTGGGTAATACTGGAACACACCAGGAACACCAGTCAGTGTAACTGCAGTGTCAGTCCTGCTTTGCTGCTGTAAAGAGATTTGCTTCTTGAAGTTCTGCACACATCAGAGCCCTTTGTGAAAACATCTTGATTTTGTGCTGCTTATTTTCTTTATAAAAGAAAAACAGTTGCTTCTCAGGTGCTGATGGTGACAGGCAGTGCACTTCTTCAGAGTAATCTGGGTATGCAATCAAAGAATGTGTTCCCCTTCTTGAATTTCTCTTTCTGGAACTGGTTATTTACATCTTGCAACCCCTCTGGCAGTCAGGGACCCAGCTTTAAAAATATTATTGCATCACAGAGGGTTTTTTGAACTAATTTCAATACTTCCCTTTATTTCTAGTGCTTTGTGACAAAAGTCTGCCCTGACTTTGCACACAGGCACTCTGAGTTCACTGGCTGGGCTTGAGGTAAGGTTCTGACCCAGAAAGCACATGTGGGCTTTTTTCTAAGGGATGTGTTGGCCCTGCTTATAATATTTGCAGCTGTTAAGCTGTGAAAGCTGTCCTTTGACATCAAACTAAATTTAATTCCTTTTAGGCTATGGATTAGAAGAGGACCCTTCTTAGTGCTAGATGAGAGAAAATAATTACTTTCCTTTTATTTTCACTTCAATTAGAACTTTTAAATACTCTGAGCATTGCTACAGCTTGAAGCCCCAGTGTTTCCTCTGCAGGACTTGCAATGTGTGAAGAAAATGGAGACAGGCAGGTAATAGCCTCCATGGTAGGTCCTGGATTTGTTCATATTTGGCAAACGTTTGGCACATTGTGAAGATACAACAATAAATTAATCTCAGTATTTCCAGGTCTGTGAACTCTAAATCCTGGTGTATAAAATCAGTGAAGAAAATAAACAGTGTATAATCTTTCAGTAGCTTCTCCATTTCTCTTAGTATCCGTTCCTCATTGTATTCAACAGTGCTTAAGAATATTGTCTGTGATCTCATAAATGCCATAGAAAAGGGCTCAGAAAAAAGAGTACCACAGCTCTGCAGGGCTTGTACATGCAGCTAGAGCAAGTATTTTCCAGTTTTCATCCTTAGCCAGGGATCCCAGGAACTAGTTTCTCCTTTTTTTTTTTTTTTTTTTTAAATTACAGCTAAGACTCTCCTCAAATTGTTTGACCTCATGAGCTGGGGATTCAGAAAAGACCCCAAAAAGCACTAGATTTTCAGGACAAGTTGTGGAAGCAAAAATAGAAGTTACTTCTCTCCTGTTAAGTTAACAGCTGTTTTCTTCCCAGGGTGGTATCTATCTTAGTTAACTCTCCCAATTTGCTAACCCCTTTGTGACTTCCAGCTTCTGTAAAAAAAATGCAGACTGAAATAGCAGCAGTGGAGACTTCCCAGATGTCAGCCCTGTTCTCAGTGTGCAACTGCAACTGGTATTTAACAGATCCATCACTTTACCCCGTCTCACCGGTAACTTAACCATAAACAATATAATATTGCCTAAGTTGGTCAACACAAGGAAGCACCCCACCTTTGTCTATGAACCCTTATTTCTGAAGCAATAAAGATGCTTCTATAACTTAGCACAGCGTGTCAAGAAGAAACATCTTACAATGCAACAAAAACTGAGCAGCAACAATTGACTTAAAAAATTGTCAGGGCTAAGTAATCTCATTTGCTTCAAAATGAATGATACATCTACCACACTCCAGTGAAATAAAAAGATCAAGGTCTGATGGTACTAAGCAGTATCCTTCCTTTTAAGCCATAGGATGCTCACAAACCACAGTGAAATGATAGCTAGAGGTAACCACTGCACAGTCATTTTAGCATGGGGTTATGCTCAAGTGAATAGATAACCTCTTTTACAGCAGGGCTGATTAGCTCAAGCAACTCTCCCCTGCCCACAAGAGCTACCATATTGCTGCCATTGCTGGAGCAGACTCATGTATAGCCAGAGGGAATCTGTAGCCAGTGATGCATTACATACAGTGGAAATACTCAAAAAGGAAGCTGAACTGATTTGTCATGTCTGAGAAAGTGACCCATTTCTGCATGTCTCCTTTTTTCCCTTCACCTATTCTTTTCCCTTTGTTTTCCCACTGACAAGCAACCAAACATGCTACAGTTACATCCTTTTTCTCCCAAATCATGGCAAACCAATCATTCCCAGCAAATGCATGACTGCTGTGTTTGGCTGGGTTTGATTGCAATACAGCCTATATTTTTTTCCGGTTTGGCAATCCTGTTATAAGCAGAACCACTCCAAAACTGTAGCAGTAAGAAGACATTTTATGACGCTGTGTACCCAGAGCATGCCCCACATTCCTGTAGTCTTGTGACAGACACCAACAGCCACATCACTACAGCTGCACAAGGCAGGATAGTGCTAATTATCCTAAATTACAGATGTAAAACATGAAAAACTTGGACTCACGGGCGATTTTAGGTACCTGCACTTCCCATCTAAATCAAGTGGATGATGTTGTCTCTACATACCTTTGCAGATCTGCAGATGAGGGACTTTTTGTTAGGTCATGCTGAACCGCGCAGAGCAGCAGCAACTGGAAATGATGTTTCCCAGGACCTGAACCAGCATCTTTATTAGTGCTCAGTGAGTCAAGGGAGCTGTCTTCCTTACACCAGGAGGAACTGCTGTGTATACAACACAGGAGCCAACTCCCTTCTTTCTGAGGCAACCAAGTTCCTAGGTTTGCATGCCAGTGTCTGTGCACCAACACAACTCCTCCCCACCCCATACTTGGGAGTGACCCAATCTCTCTCTCAGCCAGCTAATTTTTCCCTTAATTATTATTTTGGGTTATACCTTTAAGAAGTTCCCTCCTTCAAGTCTGATATAGCACACTCTATTCCTATACAACTATCCCCTTCCTTGTCTCATCTGAGAAGGTGATCTGTGTCAACTAGACTCTTGTGACAGTAAAGCAGGTAGTTTTTCTATCATAGGTAAATGTGGAGGATGTTTTGCACAGCTGTGCCAAACGCTGTGGTTTTGCAAGCTCCTCCAGAGCCCAGCCTGTGTTTACCCATGAGCAGTTACAGCAAATTCAAATGTGCACAGTGCAATGGACATCTGAGCAGCACATGAGAACTGCAAATGGAGGTCTTGGGACAGCAAAAACTGTTATTAACTTCTTGTCCCTTTTTTATTATTCATTCTTACAGTTACTAGTCTTAAAGGTTTCTTCATGTAACCTCGAAAATATCATAGTGTGAATTAATAATTTTTACAGAGTTGGTATGAGTTTTGAGGCATCACAGGCAGATTGTGAGGGTCTTGCAGGCAAGTAAGAGGCTCTCTGAAAATGTGCTAGCCCATTTCCCCCTGCCCCTACGTCCCCCCCCCCCCNAGCTATTAAAAGAAATGAAAAAGAAACAAAACCTGAGAGGCCTCCTACATGCTGAATATGCCCTTACTCTGTGAAATCACTGACCTCCACAGAACCACTCCAGAAGAGCTTCAGGGAGTGCCATGCTATCTGACCAGCTGCTAAACATTTTATTAAAAATATGCCAAAGCCCTTTTTTTCCCTTAGAATTTTTAAAAGGGGAAATGCATGGAAACATCTTGTTTCTGAACCCTTAGTAAGAGCAGCAATATTAAAATTGTCTAGTCTGTTTTTGGTGTTTACTTGGATGACTCAGTTTTGTACAGCAGAGGAATTATCAGCTGAGAATCTTCTCATGGCTATGGAATAAAGTGAGGTGGAATGAAAATGTACCTGATGTATCCAAGTGTCCAAGCACTAAGCTGCACATGATAATGCCCTTGCCAGTTCATGGTCTTCTCACAGACACTACTGCTAACTCAAGTTCACGATCCCTCCTTTTGCCATGTTGACACACATTCTGAATTAGGAAGGTATTTGCAAAACCGAAGAGATTTAAATGATTAGGATAATTTCTCTCAGCTGAATCAATTCCAGTCCTTTGATGACAGAACCATACCAGTTCTCCTGGCATTCACAGAGTCTTCTTGGACAGGAAAATTGACTTTCTGTCACTGAACACAAGTAGGAAAAAACAATTTGAAGCCCCACCTACTGCAAAACTTTCAGGACTAAATTATAAAGCAGAAATGCAGGGCCATTTTCCCTTCTGTGACGTTGAAAAGCACCATATTGCAAAGGCCTTTGTGTGTGTGTGTGTCTAGGTACACATTTTATCTGTATGGCTTCTGGGTGAAAGGAGCAGAGGGTGGGTACTTGTGTAGCAATGGGCAACTTGTGGTGCGTTTATGTCTGAGTTTAAGATGAATTTTTAAATTTCTGAGAAGGAGGCATATGATGCCTGGCTATGTTATCCATCTTATCATTGTTCTAACCTCAGGTAAACACAGCATTTCAAGAAAAAAAAAACTACTTGAGGATTTTTTCTTTTTTTTCCCCCTGCAAGTCAGACTGTGGTGAGTTTCTTCCAGTCCTGATATAGAGAGGATGCTGTCTGTGATAAGCCCTGAAAGAAAATTGCACAGTGTTTACTTTATCAGTCCTTAAATAATTCAGTGTTCTTTTCTCACAAATTATGTATGCTGTATGGAATACTTCCATCAGTCAGGAAATACATTCACTCAGAACATGCTGCCTTGCTGGCTAAACCCAATCTTTTTTTCCTTCTGCAAATATGAAAATGTGCCATGTGATCCTAGAGCAACAGGGTCCACAATACGCTTGGCAAAGCATAGCAGTAGAAGGAAAGGAAAAAAGAAATGAGACAGTAACAGGTATGATGAGTTAATATGTATGAAGGATCTCATAAAAATAACAGCAGCAGGGCACAGCAGTGGAGGAAAGGAAAAAAAAAAACCAACTGTGGAGTTAGTACTTTGACTCTTTTAGTGAGAGAGGCAGCTCCAATGCGGTATGTCCTTGAGATCACAGCATATCTTGAACAGTGGTAGGTAAAGAGAAACACAGTAAAAAGACACAGAAGTAGGCGCAGTGAAAAGGCAGATTTATTTACTAGTAATACTGTACAGAGAAAAAAAAAAGAGAGAAGCCACAGTTACAGCATGGCTGTTGCTGGCAGTGTTCTTGGTTTTTTTTATTTTGGTTTTTTTTTTGTACTCATTATTTTAATCTGAAGAAAAAAACGTAACAGTCAAAAAAGTACACTTCAGGTTACAAAGTACAGCAGCTATCCCCAGCAATTCTAATCCAGTGTTAGCACAGCAGTTTTTCCCCAACAAAATGGGACTTTATTTACATTAGCTCACAAAGAAAGTGGGAGACTAAAGCTTAAAAAAAATCTCAACCACAATCTACATTCACCATAAAAGCTGCATTTTACACAACATTTTCTTGAACCCCTATAAAGAGTCGTTCTTTGTCTATGGAGTGAACGTAGTTGGGAGGGGCAGAAAACCTTCAGAAATGCGTTCTTTGCCTTTGTCCTGACCTGCTCCTTCTTGGCTACCTTTGCTGCAGTCAGATTCAGTCGGTCAATGGAAAAGCAAAAACTTCCAAATTGATTATTTCTCTTGTATCTGCCCCTAAGCAGTTCCTTGCAAAATAACAGGGACAATATTTGAGACCATCATCAGTAAAGCACCTTAACCATAAATACTGGCTGATCTTCACACATCCTACCCTGCACAGTGCTAAGTATGTGTTACCCTTCAAGTATGCGCTTAAGGTTAGTGTAGCTTAAGCGCCACGTTCAACTGGGACTTCATACAGTTGCACAAAACCTTCTTAATTTTTGAGTTTGCCTCTCTTTAACAGGCATATTATCTTGGAGGGATACCACTAGTTTCTTGGGAGCTAATTTTACTGAGAATGCCTTTGCATGCTGGATCAGTCTGTGGGGAAGTTCCATTTTCTCCAGGCTCTTTTGCCCTGCCAACAGCAACCCGACATATGGCGGGGTGGATTGCCTTCTGCTGCTCTAAGAACTGCTTTCTGGATGCTGATATTTTATGTACCTGGATACGTCTGGCTCATATGAGTTCAGGGGGCATAGTGTGTTCCAAAGGAATAGTAAGAGTGACAGCAGATTTACCTAAATAGTGAGATTTTAATGGAACTCAATGTTTGTGCAACCCATAGGATGCCAGATGAATAGAGAGAGTGCTCCTTTAACACCGAATATGTCCCAAGAATCTAGGAAAATGCAGGAAAATGTCCAAATAGTGAGGACAAGATACCATAATTTCTTGGGATGACACCGGCAGGCCTAAGGTGAGTTTTATAACTTCAGTCTCTCCTTTCTTCCCACTCTTTCTTCAAAGAGACCACAAAAAGGGAAGCAGAGGGATGAAGAAAAAGGGATCAGTTGAGCAATAGTGTCCAGAATGAGAACAAGCACAGAGACAGGGGACAGGCAGAGTCTGGGGCAGAGGTGTGCAGAGAGAAAAATTTGGAAATAGAAGTTACACTGCCTCTTTTCTGTCGTGTTTGTGTGGATGTATGAAGTTTGCCCCTCCATCCCCTGCGTCTCCAGGCAGTGGGGTTTTGAGAGTTCTTGGAGGGTGTTTGTCTCCTCAAACACAGTCAGCAAGGAGACCATGCTCTAAAACCCTCTGCAGAAAAGTGCACCAGTTTCACAACACCATTTAAAATTCTAATTAAACTAATGAGAAGACACAGTTAAAGCAGCATAAGCCTTGCCTGTAGCATATTGCTTAAACACCAGACCCTATACACATTTGTGCATGTGCTTAAATTTTACTTGTCTGGGTCATCCCATTAAAAAGGACTACTTGGGTGCTTGATTTTATGCTCATGGGCAAATCTTTAGGTCTCACAGACCTGCTGAATAGATATGCAAGGTCCAAATTTTGGTACAAGTCACTAACATACCAGTTCAAGTTAAAAATGTATAAATATACCGAAACTGATGAACTTGAGTTACTTAGCTAATTCTAAAAAATTAATTAAGAGTTTTTTATTCCATTTCAGAAGTAAATTAATTCTTAGAACAAACCCCTAAATCCACCTTTGAGAAGAATTTGAGAAACAATTGCAGGAAAGCTTTGAAATACAATAGCAGCAAAACCCTGCAAAGTAAAAGAAGCTTTTGCAAACTGAAGGAAGGGGCTTGGAATTCTTCACAAGTTTGCCCATAAGAAAAGTGGCCTATTCTTAATCCACTGAACAGCTTAAGTGGAACCATCACAGGAAAAAAGCTATAGATTTTGCAAGACTCTTTGAACCCACAAGGAAAAAGGTTCAGTTTTACAATTGTTTAATTTTAAATACAAGTGGGACATTTTTAAGAACTTCATGCACCCTTGTCACTATTTACAAGCTAAGTTATTAGAAGTTTATATTACAAGTTGGATTTATATTCTCTTTGGACTAGGTGACAATCCATTTATATTCTAAACTGAATAAATTCAGCCATTTTATACAATTTACTCTTTTACATACAAAAATTACAGTCTATATTTTTGTTGGATATTGTCATAGTCTGCAACTATTAAGCTCAGAACTAAAGTTTACTCTTGCTGCTCAGAAGGCTCAAGAAACACAATCTGAGCAAATCCTAAACTTTCCAACAGACAGCAAGAACTGGTTGAAACTTAGTGAGTTTAGAAAAAACTAAGAATCCATGCGTCAGCATGTGGGAAAACCTCTACTTTGTCTAATATATTTTGTTCAACTCTTTCCAGTGGCACCATCTCTTGCACTTTGGAATCTAATGTTGGATAAAATATGACAAAACATGTATTTCCCCTATTAGCCATACCACTCTGCTGAAAGTAGGTAGCTATTGTCTACTATGTTGGCTTTCTAGGTACAGAAATTTGTCTAGCTATAGAAGGTGTAGGTCCACCTTTTTCTGTGAAACACGTTTACTTATTTAGCTGTGTCTATAGCAGTTATATTGGATTCTACTCTTCTAACTTGACTCTTTAAAAAGTGTTGTAATCCTTCTTCCTGGAAAAAATTGTGGTGAGGTCTACAAAAGATCCCAAGAAGTTGGGCATTGTCATAAATGTATGAAAAAGTTGAAAGGCTCAGTGTCATGGGAAAGATGATATTCCAAAACTCAATACCCATTTAGGGTTTGTATCTCATTACAAAAATATTTATTCCTTAAAAAAATACACAAATGTAAAATACTACATTTTCTATTATATCCCCGCTTACTTTCTAAGTACGCCATTTGGATGTTTGACTAAATTAAAAGGTAGAACACCTTTTATTTCTCTAGGAACTCTGTATGCTATCTTTCTGCCTGGATTAGTTTGTGGTATCTTACAAATTTTAGGTGTGAAGAATCAGTAGTGAACTCAGGTACAGTGGCAGGGGACTAACATATGAGTTGTCAGGAAAGCCCCTCTGAATGTTTGCTCATGGATGGTAGCAATGCTGACTCAGGACCTGATCCTACCGGATGCTAAGCACCATTTAGTTTTGTTTTTCACTCAGTAGAAGTAGCAACGCTTAGAGTTAGCCTCTTGGGATTACACCACCTTGGGCAAACTCAGCAGAGCATAAAATCTGTAAAGGTATGTAAGGAACACCCAAACTACACTCTGTGTCGGTCATTCATTCATGCCCTGATCTTGCAGATGCCTACAACGTTCTTCCTGTGAGCAGTTCTGTTGACTGAGACAGGTCTACACATAACAGAATTAGGCATACACGTTTTTGTTTGCAGGACTGAAGTCTCATACTGCACTGGTAGAGGTACGCTTCTCAGAGAAGGGCTTATGCACGCTTCTCTTGTTGGGGATTGAAAGATAATGTTGTGTTTATACAGCTTTGGAATACAGCCTGCACTTTTTTGGAAAAAAATAAGGAAATAAAAGATACAAAAAAGAAGAAGGAAACCCAAGAGTGCTAAGGCAAACTGTCAAATGGCACATCATACCTACTTTGTCATTCATTTAGATAACATCACAAAGGCAGACCAGAGGAGTTCTGTAAACATATACCATACAGTACATCAGCCACAAGAAATTAAAAAAAGAAAACAACCCTGTAATTCTTTTCTTTCTGTATTGATATTCTAGCAATTGAAAGAGATTGCCTAGCCACTAATCATGATGCTGTGGTTTTTGATTTGGTTCTTTTTTTCTGTTTAAAAAAAAAAAAAAAGAAGAAGAAAGAATGGAAGTAAAATGCAGTGGTTTGCAAAAGAAATGGTCCCTGAATGCAAACAAGGGACGACATGGAGAGTGGGTTTATAGAAACTTAGAAAATACAAAATATAAAAAAGTTTCCTAAGTTACTTTTTTCCCAGTCTAGGAAAAAATACACTGAAAAGAGGGTTTTTTTTGTTTTTCTTACAAAAGTTAAGGCGAGCAGTTTGTTGTGGCAAAATGCTATTACTAAACCAGGTTCTGACTCTACTTTTTTGTATCCCCTCGTGCTGAAACTGAAAATGTACATGTGATGGCGTAAGTTAAACAGACAGGGATTTTGCTTAAAACAATATTAAAAAACTCATCCCATAACGATCCTTACAAAAATCTCTCTCTGCTTGACCATAGATGCCTCCCTTGCGCCTGATTGTGCATGGATTTCCACAGGCAGCCTCCTATCCAAGCGTAAGGGGAAAACCAACCCCTTCAAAGCCCAAACCATCCCTGGAAAAACAGTTTACATTCATCAGCCTGGGCTAATGCGTCTGAATTCCCCTGTAACTTGGCTGCAGGCTAATGGCTGGAAGGGACAAGGCAATGTCCAGCGTGGCTGCTGCCCTTGTGGAGGAGGATGATTGGAGTAAGCGTGTTTCAGCAAAGGCCTTGTGATTTCAGACCCATTAGCTCCTATTTTATGATTTTCCTGACCTCAGATGTGGAATTGCCTTTGACCTGTAAAGACCAACCCTATGCAGGTGAACCTTTAGCTTTCCTGGATCTACTGGGGCCTGTTAACCATGGAGTTAATGTGAACACATAAAAATGACTGGCCTTCCTAGGCACTCAGTGTTAGCTACAAGTACTGAGCAGTAGGTATTTGAGAGGTTTAAGGTTTAAGGCTTGTGCTCTACTTCTAACCACAAAAGGGCCACTTCTGGATTGTGGTGTGCCACCATCTCTCCACTGTGCTGTGCCTCGGATGGTGCAGTGGTCTCAGACACGTTCTGGTCCCAGCGTCAGCAAGCATCTCCCAAAGCTGGCTGCTAAGGGAGTCATCCCCAAAATGCTGAGTCAGTGCTGAACCAGAAGGTCATCTGACAGGGGAGCACATGGCTCAAGAGATGCAGGGACAGAATGGGTTAGGCTAATATGATACCCCAAATTTCCCAAGCAGGAGGTTTTGAAAAAAAATGTCCATATGAGGAGAGGAGCAGCAGGGGGATAAAGCTCAGGCTGTGAAGACACCATGAGGCCAGGGTGGCTGTGAAGGTGGCATCACACCCAGAAAGGAAAAGGTGGTGAGCAAAAAGATGACTGGCCAGGCCAGGAGGAGATGGCTGGCAGATTTGTCTCCGAGTAATACTGGTGAGGTGAGCAGGCCCCAGAGTGAGAGAACTACTGCAAAGCGCATCTGGCTCCCACATCATTCACAGGTAGATGCAAGACATAAAGGGCTTCACCCTCTGTGTTGCAGGGCTCCTAAACAAGCCTGGGCACAGCCTCACCTGGCCATATTGGGCTTGAAACTTAAGGTCTTGTTTTATGAAATGTTTAGATTTGGAAATACTTAGCATTTCTGGGAAAAGAGGAAAAGGGAAAAAAACCCCACCCAACCACCACTACCAACAACAACCAAAAAAATCCCCCAAACCCCACACAATCCAACCAAAACCACACTAGTTTCTAACAAACAGCCACCAGACCTTTTGTTGCAATATGAGGCTCTGTGGCCCTTCCCCTCTGTGATAAAACTTAACCACCTAAGCCTGAGTCAAAGACTGATGTGCAGAGCTTCTCTGGGTGAGTTTGGTCCTTCTCCCAGCCGAAAGCCCCCAGGGGAGGCAAAGGGAGCATGTGGAAGTCTGTTCATTTCTGCCACTGCTGCAGATATGGAGGTCAGCAAAATTTCTGCAGATGTCAGAGGTGAGTCTGTCTTTCACTACTCTTGCTTTTTTTACTATTTGTTTGGGGTTTTTTTGTCTGACAGTCACCTGGGCAGTGGTGAGAAGTTTCATTGACCAGTTCCATACTGACAGCTGAGTGACCTAACATGGGAATTACCTTTTGCTTTCTTTGTATGTGTAGGTTTTCAGTGTGCCACATATTACCACCACTGAATAAGTGTCTTTTTTTACTGGCACAGAAAGAAAAGAGTACAGAGCAAGAACTGTGTTTAATCAGATGCTCTGAACTAACAATTAATGCAGTAAAAGCACCATCCAAGAAAGAACAGAAATATCATAGGAACCACCTCAGACTGAAAAGAGGCTTTTTGTTGTTTTCTTTCTTTTTCTTTTTTTTTTACTTTTTTTTTCAGTTGCTGTTATTGATTTTTAAAGTCTGATAGTTTCAAAGACACTTCAAAATAATCTTCAGTACTTGTTGACACTATCAGAAAATATAAAACCTGATTTTTAATCTCACTCATGTAGTTATAATTCCAGAATAACTCCACTACAGCGAGTGAAGTTAAACTTAAGCCAAACCAGTGTGATACAAGAATCAGGTTCATAATATCTCACCATGAAAAAGCTAGCTGCTTTCTCATTTAGAAGAATCAAGGAACAAGAAAAAAAGAAACATCTATTGGTTTTGGATGCCTTCACATTTTTACATTTTTGTATTTCGTTGTTTTTAAGAGGCCTGATTTTCAGAGGCCAGATGAAGGAAAATGTACTGGAAATCAGGCATCTTTTAGTGCCCCACATTAGAAAATGAGGCATCCAAAACCACCAGCAGTTTTTGAAAATGTTAGTCTTGCAGCTATAGGATCTCCCAAAACAGTTGCTCTGACAAAACTCCAGTGGGCCTCCACGGGAGTTTTATCTGGACAAGCAGGGCAGCATCAGACCCAGCTGCCTGTCATTATGTAGGTGCACTGGAGGTACACTCTGTGAGAAGTTACACTTCCATAAGAATTACAAAATAAAACTCTGACCCTGCCCCCCCTTCCCAGCACTGAGAATTTCGCCACTGAATCCAATAGGAACAGGGTCAGACTGTGAGAAAAATTCATTTGTATTCTAGGGAAATAGAAAGCAGTATCCCTTGTCTACTGGAGTTCAGCAGGAAAACTTCATGTATAAACATTGGCAGAGTTACTGAAAGGCGAGTAATTAGATCAGTGACTCCATTTCTGTTGGTGTGACAGCTGCATCTTTTTCACGTCAAGTTAATATCAACTGTAATTTGGGGAGATGAAGTGCATATACAATACTGTAATCTGGAAGATTTATATAAGGCAAAATGATCATTCATACATTTTCTGGGAAGAATAATTAAGGTCCACTTCTGGTATCACCAATAAGCAGAAATGGCTAATGGGTTTTTCTGACACTGCAAACTAAACTGGAAAGTTACTAAAAACCAAAATTATGCAATTTTTCGGGAAAGGCTTGTCTGAGTTTTAGCAAATTAAAACAGTAAAGCGATCTGAGCCTTCCACCAAGAAATAAAAAATATGATCTACAAAATAATGCTTAATGTGATTTTTCTTAAAAAAGAGAAGTAACATTTTTTTAAGGCTCTCATATCTGGCGGCTGTGAAACTCAGACTCCCACAAAATCCTAGGAATCTGATCAAGCCTGCCAGATATTTAAAGAAAAAACATAAAAAGTGTTTTCATTATATGTATAAAATATATATATATAAATCAAATAAATATGAAAACATATGTTCCATTTCTCATTTATCTCTCACTCTGTAGTATTAAGGAAAAAAAACAAAACAAAACACCATCACCAACAACAACAAAAAAAAAGAAGCCAAAAACCCCAACCCCTCCCCAACACCAAATAGTATGTCTGATGGGAAAATAACCATGCGTTTCTCTTCCTGAAGAACTAGAAAGAAAAGCAACCCAACTGCAAGGCAATGGAGGCATTCACTTCCAGTTCACAGTATTGCAGTTAGAAGTACAGTGAGGTCTAGGTAAGTGATGGAGCAGGAGCTGCCTGGAGCAGGGAAGGAGGAGGTGTTCACATGACAATACAGCATTGACAGCGCTTTTTCTTTTGTGTACCTGGGGCAGCTTCCAAGGGCAGGCTCTCTTCCTTCCCCTCAGGAGAGGAGGGCTCTGTCGTGTCTGACAGGGGCCTGCCAGAGACCAGCTCAGCAGCGTTCCCATCCATGGTGGAAACATCAGTCACTGTCTTCTCCCGCAGTGACTTCTCGTCGTCTTCGTCGATCAGCACAAGCTCTGCCTTGATGGTCTCATCGTAGCCCAGCACTTTCTTTGTCTCCTCTTCATCATCGATGTTCTGGTAGCCCATAAATATCATTGTCACTGGCTGATCTGCATTGGCCTCTGGGGTTTCACCACCACAGGGTTTGTCTTGTGGCTGAGGGTTCACAGCACGTCCTTTGCTGGATTTATGTACCATTTCCAGCTTTGCCTCCTTGAAGAGCATTTGCTCCTTCATATGGCTAAGGTTTCCATCGGCTACCACATTTCTGTCTGACACAGTCATTTTTTCATACCCTCCTTTTACACTTGATTGTCCAGCTTTTTGCATAAGTTCATCTACGTCCTTTGAGCTTAATTTATGTACTCCATTTTCTACCACTGTGCCACCAGAGTGAACCTCATAGACTACCTTGGAACCATCATCATAGACTTTGAATCCTCTTTGATGGGCCTCATCTGGGCCAACAGGTGAAGCAGAGACAATCTTGGTCTCTCCTGTCTGTTTGTCTTTCTCCACATTAATTTCCATGGTGCACAAAGCTTGAATGAAAACAAGAGAGGAAGTGCATGTTACAACAAAAAAAGCCAGTGAATGGTTAATTGCCAAACAGACAAAGAAAACTATGGTGCCCCTTTTTCCTACCTCCTGCGTCTAAAGACCTGTGTTCTACGTTAGAGGTGGGATGCAGTGCTGTGGACACTATTACACTACGGCTGTTTATGCAGGTGGAGGCTGGGTGTATCTGCGGCAAACAGGACCTACTCTTCCAGCTCACGCCACACGGAGCTGTCTCTGGTCAACTAGGAGCACCAAGAGGTTAGGTGTAATTTAGACAAGGGGAGGTGATAGCATGCAGGTTGCCCTCTAACCTTCCAGTCTGAACTTGCCTCAAAATTCAGAGAGAACCTCTCTACTCTCTTTTCTGCCATCAAACTGCCAGTTAGTTGGTAACAAGTTTTGTTTGCTGCAACACTCAGACCATTTAATTATCAATGCTTGTCCTTGCTTAACTCTTCCATCTGTAGCACTCAAAACATTTTAGAGGGGTGAAGAAATACTGTTTATCTCTGTTCTATGTGTGGTAAAACAAAATCACACAGGAATAGGATAATTTCTCCCACAGGTGTGTGGCAGGGCAGCTCTTTCAGCTTCCACGCCGAGACATCAACAGACCTCTGCTTCCAGGTTAAGAGAGTGTGCCAAACAGCCAAGAAGTGCTCCCTTGTTTATGTGAATAAAGGATTAAGCACCACTGCCAAAGTTGAAGAAAAAAGTAATAATGAACTGATTTTCAAAGAGTCATGAAACAACAGGTAAAAACATGTGTGAGGGATGTTGCTTTAGAATAGCAAAGGTTTTCTAGCAGTTAAGGATGTAGTAATGAGATGAAAAGTGTAGACCACACAGTAGGAATAGACGAGCAGTCTACTCTTCTCCAACACCCATTTTGAGATATGATGACATATCACTAGACAGCTTTTCAAAGAAAAAATGTGCAAAGATATCTCAGACTTCCCAGAGTGTTCATTTGTTTAAGCATTCCTCGTATGCATATGAAGACATTTTGGCTCTTGGACAGACATCCACAGACACTTAATTACAAATTACCACAGGCAGTGACAAGTGTTTGTGAAACTTACAGTGATCACTTTCATCAACAAACCTCAATGGTATAATCTTACCTGGGGATAACGCAAACTGGAATGTTTGCTTTTATTTCCTGATTTATTTTCAAGTGAGTATAGAATATCCTTGCCCCAAGAACCAGTGTAGCTTGGTATGTTTGTATTTAAAAAAATAATTAATATAAAAAATTACTGTTACTTTAATATATTTCCTCAGTCTTTTTATTCACACACAGTAGAATTACTTTTCCTGTAACCTTTAAGCAAAGTATTTAATCAGCAATAGGAAATTTATCATGACATGCATCATTACAACGCCTATAGTGCTAGACAGAAAATTAATGTGTTGGTGAGTGGGTGCATGCTGTTCTCTGTGACATGGTCTCCTCTGTCTCCCAGGAGTGCAGTCTGGTGGGCAAAATGATTGGGTCTGGCCATCTACGTGCTGTGTGCATCTGCTCAGACCTTGGCCAGCCCCAGCAGGACTGTCTAGGTCAAGTAGACCACACAAACAGCTGCATGGAACCAGGGGACAGAGATGCCGCTGGGTGAAGGAGCATTGCTGCCTCTGAGAGCGATGCACTGCTGAAGGCTGGAGTGGGCTGCAGAAGCAGTGTTCTCACCTTGACTATTGCAATCTAGTGGATTATCCCTGTGTTTTACCACTGCTTCAGGAGGTTTATGGGCTAGTTGTGTCCATAGCTGTCATGACCCTGAGCACAGAACGCCCATTTCCTCAGTGAAGTAGGGTTTACAGTTTTTTGATCTCCCTCCTGTGTTGGAGTTTTCATGCCTGGCCATCCTACAGCAGCCTGGGCAGCCAGAAGGCAGCTGCAAGGCTGAGAGCTGAGCTCTGCTCTGAGGTGTGCAGCTAGAGACTGCAAGGCAGCTGGCGTGGCTGGAAACAGGAAATTAAGGCTGGAAATAAGGAATGAACTGTTGCCCCAGGGCTGGTAGCAATTAAGCTACCAAGCCATTGCTCTGAGAAACTGTGGCAGACAGCACCATGGTGCAGCTCAGAGAGCATCTGGCATGGATCACTTGCTCAGGAGTGTTCCAGCCCAGGAACAGGTGTGCAAGTGCCCTTTATGTCTTATCCATGTGCCTCTGCTCCGAAGCCTTTAATCCAATTTATAGTGATAATGAAACAAAGAGATGCAGGTACCAATACTAACACTTCTAGAACTTTCTAGGTGCAGTTTCTTGAGTGGGAGGAAGAAAGGAAGAAGAATTTTGTTTATTGGCTTGGTGCCTAGGGCTTGGGTGAGTGGGCTCTGAACATCACTTGACCTCACCAGGGCTGCTCAGGCAGATACTGTTCAATGACTTTCAACATTACAAAGGTAAAAATAGAGGCTGGCTAGCCTATGGTGAAGATGCTAAAACCGAGAGGTTTCTGAGTGGCCAGCTGAACTGAAGCAGAGCTGAACCATGAGGCAGCAACAGCACATTTAGAAAATCTTCTCTGAAGTTCCTGATTTTTCCTGAGAACCACAACCCAACAGAGAGGGCACCACCAGCCCATCAGCTGGCTGCCTGTTACCTTTGTAGAGAGAAGTAGCACCACCCTGAGCTCCCCTAGAGCTCCTGTGCTTCTCTCTTTCTTTGAAAATTAGAAATATTATCTGGGGCATGGCTTTTCATTACAGACTGGTGATTTTCCCGTGAAATAGTTGAGTGCCACATTTTTGTAGTGCAGAAGAGGATGCAATCTGCCAGACCGTCCCTGTTTTGGTGCACAAATTCAGGTCAGTATTGTGCATTAAAAGAAGGCTTGTACAGTGGGAATGAATTCAGAAACAGATAGCAAAAATCTGATAGTTAAATCATGTGGATCTGGCCATATTTGAGTTTGTGATCTTGAGGAGCATGAGCCTGGCAAGGAGCAAAGACAAACCCCTGAGCTTTACAAGAGTGAACTTCAACTGTTTAAGGAGTTGATGAATGAGATTCCCTGGTAAACTGTCCTTAAGGACTGAGGGGCTGACCAGAGCTGACAAGGCTGTGAGACGACTTTTCTTAGCACACAAGAGCTCTCTATCCCAGTGTGTAGGAAATCAAATGACGCAGGCCGGAAACCGGCATGGCTGAGCTAAGGATAGCTCCTCAAACCAAGGAGTAAGAAAGAAACATTTACCAATGGAAGCAGGGACAGGAACCTGGAGAAAGTATGGGAATATGGTTTAATATGCAGGGATGGGGTCAAGAAAGCCAAGGCAAAGCTGGAATAGGACTTGGCAAGGAATGTGAAGAGTAACAAGAAGGGATTCTGTAAGTACATAGAAAGAAAGGTCAAGAAGAATCTACCTCCTTGTAGCTCCCTGAAAACAAGAAGGGAGAACTGGTGATATGGAGAAGGCTGAGGTACTCCATGAGTTCTTTTGCCTCGGTCTTCACTGGAGTCAGGCTTCCCAATTCTCTGAAGTACCTGATCCTCTGGGTGGGTGTGAGAGAAGTGAAGACCCTCCCACTGTAAGTGAACAAGATGTTTGGGATCATTTGATGATGCTGAATAGCCACAAGTCTATGGGACTGTATGACGTGCATCCGAAGGTCCTGAGTAAACTGGCTGATGTTCAAGGCCAGGCTGGATGGAGCTCTGAGCAACCTCTTCCTACCTAGTGGAAAGTATCCCCGCCCCCAGCAGACAGGTTGAGGGAATGAGATGATCTTTAAGTTCCCTGCCAATGCAAACTATTCAACGATTCTGTAATTCTATGTTGTTGCCAAGCTACTCTTCATCACATTTGAAAAGTCATGGCAGTCAGGTGAAGTCCCCAGAGACTGGAGAAAGGGAAGCGCTGCCCACGTTTTTTAAAAGGGGAGAAAGGAAGAACTGGGAAACTACAGACCAGTGAGCTTTACCTTTCTGCCTAGGAAGATCATGGAGCAGATCCTCCTAGATGATATACTAAGGCACATAAAAGATAAGGACGTGACTTGAGGCAGCCATCATGGCTTTACTAATGGCAGCTAATGGAACTAGTGGCAAATCATGCTTGACTAATCTGGGGGTCTTCTGCAATGGAATAATGGCAATGGTTGCCAAGGGAAGACCAACAGATGTCGTCTATCTGGACTTCTGTAAGGCTTTCGATATGGTCCCCCTTGACATCCTTGTCTCCAAATCGG
>VXAZ01003909.1:0-12662 GCA_013399875.1 Gymnorhina tibicen
AAATTCGCCTCCTGCGGTAGGCAAGGGCCGCTTTTTTCTGCCTGGGCTCTGGATGGGCTCAGATTGATCCCTTTGCTTTACTCCCCCGTGCTCAGCTCCCCTGAATGGAGTCCCAGACATTGACACCCGGTTTGTCTCCTGTCCCAGGGAAGTGGTTCGTGAGCACGGGGAAGGACAACCTGCTCAACGCCTGGAGGACGCCCTACGGAGCCAGCATCTTCCAGGTGGGGTGAGGCATTTGTGCAGGGGGATGATGGTGGCTCCAGGCACCGGCCCTGCTCTCACCTCCTGCCTCTCTCACTCGCAGTCTAAGGAGTCGTCGTCAGTCCTGAGCTGTGACATCTCTGTCAATGACAAATTCATCGTTACGGGCTCTGGCGACAAGAAGGCCACGGTGTACGAGGTGGTTTACTGACTCCTGTTGCCATCAGGAAAGGGGACGCACCTTGCCCAAAGCCACCACAGCTCACAGAGGCCTCAAGTGCTGGACCTGCCCTCCTGCAGCTCTACTTCCCCTCCTCCTCCTCTGCTTTCAGACACCACACCAAGGCCCCAGCCCCACTGTCCCGCCCCAGGTCCTGCACGAGGCTGGAGGTGAGGGCTGGGTATAGCCTGGCATCCCCCAAGGCTGGGCAGGGGCTGGGCTGGGCAGCCTGGGCCCCGTCTGTCCCTCAGGCAGCTGCATGGGGAGCTGGACAAAGGCTGAGAGAGCGTCTGTCTCCTGAATTACTGCTACTGATTTACTGGCACCCATTTTCTGCTGCAGAAACAGCTGTAAATTATCAGTAAAGAAATGTATTTAACTATGTTTTCAATCCCTTACTAATAAAAAGGAACAAAAGAGGGCTGGGCTGGTTCTGGGCAGGGGCCTTTGCCAGCCAAAGCTGCCACCTGTGCCAAGGGCTGGGCTCTGAAGGGTGTGCTGGGGGGCTGCTTTTGGCCAGCAGCACGGGGGAGGACGCTCCCAGCGTGGCAGAGGTGTGGCTGCTCGCCTGCCACGGCAGCCCCAGCTCCAGCGCTGCTCCGCGGTGCCTGTGGTGAGCTGCGGCTGGGGGCAGGAGCCCAGAGCTGCTGCCGCACCGCAGCCGCCGTCCCGCTGCTCCCCTGCCAGCCCCGGGGCTCTTGGGAGCAGCCCTGCTTGCCCACGGCAGCGCTGGCGGGCGGCCAGACCGATAAGGCAGCGCTGAGTGCTCACATCTCATTTCCTTCAAAAACCACTTCCTCCAGCGCCGGCCTCTCCCCCGGCAGCCCACGGAGACCGAGGCCGCTCCGCCGGCGGCACCGCAGAGCCACCGCCACGCTCCGCTCTGTGCCCACGCCGCCCGTCCTGGCTCCTGCTCCCCACCACGGCCAGGGCCAGGGATGGGCTCTGCCCACAGAGGAGCTGCCTCAGACCCCGCTCAGCACAGCAAAGGAAGAGCAAGTTGTGACCAAAGGGGACAAGGCTCCTGCCACGGTCTCACCCCTTCTCACCTGGTTCCGTCCCGCTGCCACAGAGCATCGAGGCCACTGCCCAGGACAAGGCACAGCTGCCTTTTTTTCGTTTGTTTTTATTATTAAATACACCCTGGGAGGCACAGAGGGAAGTGAGGCCAGAGCCCGTCCACCCTGGCAGGCCCAGAGCCTTAAACAAATAAAAACCCCCACAACAGAAAGTTAAAAATAAAAAAGCACCCAAACAAAACCCCTAACAATGCCAGACCTCCCCCCCCATCTCCAACTCCCACAGTCTAGATTTAGAAAGAAACCCACAAAGAACAAAACAAGGAGAAAGTCCCCAGGAAATCCACCCCGAGCAGCAGCCTGCACGATGCCTGGCCACGGTCCCAGGGCCACCTCCACCCCTCTCCGCTCTCCTCCAGCTGGGATGCCACAGCCACTGGCTGCACGTTCTTTGGGAAGTCAGCAGCAGGGCAGGTAGAGTCCACCTGTCCATCCACGTGGACACCTGCCTGTCCCGCAGTTGGCACCTCTCGGGCTCAGTAAATGATCTCGTAAACTGTCGCTTTCTTGTCCCCTGAGCCAGTCACGATGAACTGGTCGTCCGTGGAGATGTCGCAGCTGAGGACGGAGGAGGTTTCCTTCGACTGGAGAGAACAGGGGTAAGCACAAGGAGCAGCCCCAGAGCAAGATCCCACCCCCACTCCTTGGGGAGCCGGGGAGGCTGCAGGGATGAGTTTATGGGGCTCGTTATTGCTAACACACATTTACAGACGGGCTGTACTGGGCAGCTCTTGGCAGCCTCACCCTGAGGAACTCCCAACCCTGCTGGCTGCTCACCTGGAAGATGCTGGCTCCGTAGGGCGTCCTCCAGGCGTTGAGCAGGTTGTCCTTCCCTGTGCTTACGAACCACTTCCCTGTGGAGGGACAAAGCAGCCTCATGTCACCAAACCGGGCCCAGCAGCTGGGTCCCAGCAGCAGAGCATTCCCAGGCTGTGAAACACACGGTGGGGATGAGGCAGCCGCATCTCTGCCACCCACGAGCCAAGGGAACACAAAGGGGAGTTTGGCTCCAGCAGCCAGCATGGCTCCGGGACGGATGGATACCCCTTTCCTGGCTGTCATTCACCGGGGGCAGGGCTGGCTACCGGAACAAATGCTTGCCCCCAGTGCAACAAGCCCTGCGACACATGGCCCCAAGTAGAGGTGGCATCCATGAGGCTCCAGAGCAAGGGGAGCCAGGGGAGGTGTGCCTACCGCAGGAGGCGAATTTGAGAGAGAGGACACAGCTCTCGTGGAGGTGCAGCTGGTACTTGTCGGGTTTGGTGACGTGCAGGATCTCCACGTTGCTGCTCTCCATCCCCACCGCCAGCCACTCTCCCATCGGGCAGTAGCCCAGGGAGAAGATCTAAGGGGACAGACAGGGTCACACGGGGGCCCAGCAGGTCCCACCTGGCCCCATGGTGCTGCCACAGGGCCCCAGCCCTACCTGAGAGCTGAAGTCGTGCTGCTGCAGCTGCCGCCCCTCCCGCAGGTCCCAGCAGCGCACGGTGTTGTCCAGGCCCCCTGTCCACAGCTTGGTGCCATCGTTGGAGATGTCGATGCAGCTGGCACCATCCGTGTGGCCTTGAAACTGCCTGGGAAAGAGGGGGATGGAGAGGGCGAGGAACAGCTGTCAGGGCAGCCAGCACCTGCAGCATGGAGTGTGGGCAGGGCAGCACCCAGCAGTGAGGAGCTGCAAGGACAGGCACTGTCCCACAGACAGGGTTAAACACAGGGAGGGCCTGCAGGGGACTGAGTGGTCCCTGGCCCGAGGAGTCCCCAGCAGTCCTGTCCATGGTCCCCCCTGCCCCGGACTCACCTGACCAGCGTCTGGTTCTGCAGGTCCCACACCACGATGTTGCCGTCGCTGCAGCAGGAGAAGCAGACTTTGGCATCAGGGCTGATGGCCAGGGCGTAGCAGGCAGGGGCAGAGGAGGTGAGCTCAGCCTTGATGCGGGGCGTGGGGGCCGCCAGGTCCCAGATGGAGAGGGTGCTGGCCTCCCCACCCACGATCAGGCTGCGGCCGTCGGGGAGCAGCTTGCAGGAACGGATGTAGTTGTCACGGTTCTGGACGGGGGCGACGGGGCACAGGGCAAGGCAAGAAGGAGATGAGGATGAGCACAGGGGGCTTGCAGGAGACGCATCTCCTTCTCTCACTGCAGATGTGAAAGGCCCCTCTGTGCCCTCCACTGCAACAGGGGCACCTTCCCCTTCCCAGCCCCACCCCAAAGGCCTCTCTGCTCCTCCTCCTCCTCCTCCTCCTCCTCCTCTTNGACGCAGCCCTTGCCCCCGGTGTAGACGTGTCGCGTGGAGTTGCTGATGGTGACAGCGCAGACCACCTCGCCGTGGGTCAGGGTGTGCAGCTGCCGGGCGTGGCGGGGGATGCCGGAGCCGATGAGGGCGTCGGGGGGGAAAGGCACCGGCTGCATCTGCCCATCGGCGCTGACGTGGAAGGAGTAGGCACTGGAAGGGAGCAGAGCACTGAGAACCAGAGCAGAAGCCCGCGGGGACGGGGGCCGGTGCCACGCGGGTCCCAGCGGGTCTGACACAGGCAGCACGGTTTGGAGTCAGAGCTGTGAGCAGAACGCACGCGGTGATGCCAGCTGGGCACACAAGAACCAGCACCCAGGTTTCCCCCCCAGGCTGTGCTCCCCACCCCCGCTACTCCCAGCTTGTCCACACCGCCCAGCTTCAGCCCCACAAGTCACCTCACCCCCTGCCCCAGCGCAGCCCCCGCCCAGCCCGGCCCCACTTACGGCTTCCCCGCGGTCCCCACTTGCATGCCGGCCACCAGCCCTGGGACGCGCATGTGCGGGTGCGGGTCGTAGCCCACCTGGAGGGGACAGCGGGTGTGAGAGCGGCTCACACCCCGTGGCCCCATGGCCCCGCAGGGACGAGGTCACGCACCAGGGGCGAGCGCCCGTAGCCGCCGGCTCCCACGGCAGCCGCGGCCCCGTTGAGCTGCGGGGACATGAGGTGGAGGCTGGCGTAGGCGCCAGTCCCGGCCACGTCCCCGTTGACCGCAGGGTGGGCCAGGCCGAAGGCGGCCGAGTAGGGGCTCTGCACTCCCAGCGGATTCCTCAGGCCCAGGGCTGGTGGGGGAGAGGCAGAGTGAAGAGTTGGGGCCCTGGAGACAGAGCTTGGAGACCCACCCAGGCCCTGGCGGGGCCAAGCTCACCCAGGGGATCCACGGGGACCTTGGCAGCGGCGGGGCGAAACTGCTGGGCACTGCTGGAGCCTGGGATGGTGTCACCCTGGGAGGTGGGAGTGCTGGACTTCAGGCTGGGCGTCCCTGCCTTCTCCACCTGCCAGGAACAGAACGGGGATGTGGCAACTGCACCACTCCCATGCCAGGGGGTCCCTGTTAGCTCCCCCTCAATGACAGCCCAGCCCAGACAGCGCTGCAGGGTCTGTGGGAGGGGATTTGAGCTGAGATCTAAGGGAGCAGGAGCCCCTCCCTGTCTGTCCAGAACTTTGCCCCATGGGTTTGGAGGCAGGGGGACCCACGTCTGGCCGCCCAGTCAGCCAAGCCCCGGCAGCAGGACACAAGCCCAGGCCCCGAGCACATCACACATACCGTGGGTGCATCCTTGCTCCGAGATGGGGATGTGCTGCTGGAGGAGGCCATGGAGGTCGGACTGAGGGGCATGGTCTCCTTCCTGCCCAGTGGGACCTTCTCCACCCCGTTCTCCCGGGACGAGTAGGAGTGCACGCTGTGCGGGGAAGAGGGGTCCTGGGGGGAAGGGAAATCAGCGGGCAGCAGAGCAGGCAGGAGAGCACGGATATCCCAGGTTTGGTGAGCTGGTGGCTCAAGCAAGGGCCAGGCTGCCAGCCTGGATCCTGGGGCTCACTGCTGCTGCTGGCAAGGGTCAGGGAACACAATTCCCACCGGCACCTCCCTGTGATGCCCATCTCTGCCTGGAGCAGCCTGTTAGCCCCACCCTCAGGGATGGACAGCACACGTTGACCCCAGCCCCCTCCCAGTGTCCCAGCACACTGACCTCATCCACCACCAAGTTGTCTTCACTTTTGTCTGCATCGCTGCCCTGAAACACGGAGCACGGTTGGAGCCAACGGGGCTACAGCCACCCTCACTCCTGCCTGGAGCTGTGCCAGAGGCACAGGCAGCTCCATTCATCGCCCCACAGGAGAGGATGGGGCCACCCCGAGCCCCCCAGCTCTGGGCTCACATAGTCTGTAACAAAGTCCTTCTCCTCCACCTTCCTCTTCTTGCTGCTGCTCAGGTACTCGGCGATGGCTCGTGCCCGCTCCCCGTTTGACAGCGCCAGGGAGCTCTGGAGTGAGGGGACACAGTGTCAGTGGCTGGGGACACTGCGCCCAGCTCCTGGGACAGGCAGCACCAAGGCAGGGCTGACTCCTTGGAGCATGGAGGGCCCCAGCCCAGCCCTGTGTCCTGGCCGCAGCTGCTGCCGCCGCAGAACAGTGCAAGAGAAGAAAAAGGCACTTACGGGGCCGGGGTCTCGGTCTGTTGCTGTGGCAACGCAGAGGCGCAGCACGAGGAGGAGGAAGGAAAGGGGTACACACTGTGTCACCGCCAAGGGTCCCCCAGGAACGTCACCTGCGTCACCCGCGGGGGCTGGGGCGTTCACAGCAGGGCCAGACCGGCACGACAGCAGCAGGGTGGTCCTGGGCCCCCACCAGGGATGATGCCCCTCACCACCCTCCCACGAGGGTGCTGGTCTGTGGAGGATGTTCCCCACCCCAACCCCTTGCATCTGCAAGCCCCCTGCCCCTCCAGCCCAGTCGGCAGCCCTGAAGCATGGACAAGTGGCCCCCACCCCAGGGAAGTGCCCAGGTGAGAAGGGCACGGGGAGCAGAGGGAGCCCCAGGGCCCCACACCACCTGTTCCCAGGTTCACTCAGATCCAACCACCCCCAGCCCTGGCTCCCCCCACACTCACCCCTGGGCTCCGTGTCATGGACTCCTCGGTCATCCTTGGCCAGGAGCTGGGCCTGGGCCCCCAGTGCCCCCGAGAGCGCCAGCAGCCCTGAGGCACTGCTGATGCCAGCGAGGCCAGTGGGCTGCATTCCGGAGGGGTGCGGGGTCAGTGGGATGGGGGGAGCGTGGTGCGAGAGGTGCTGGGTCTGGAGCTGGTGCTGGAGAGGAGAGGAGAGAGCAGAGTCGAAGGGCTGTGCCAGGACAGGTGCTGGGCAAGTGAGGGGCAAGAGGCAGCCCTGGGTCAGTCAGCAATGGGGCCTGGGTGTGGAGGGGCAGGGCACACACCCAGGGTGCCCCCAGGAACGTTCTGGAGGCCACCAGGTCCCTCTCACCATCCCCTCCCACCCTGGGCTGGATGGGGGACCCTGCCTGTACCCAGAGCACTGAACTGCTGCAATCTCAAGGCAATTAACTGAGTGGGGATGGTGGAGACCCCCCTCCACCCAGGCCACGGGGCATCAGGACACAGCGACACGTGCCAGCCACCACCCTCACCCCCAGCTGCATCTCCTGCATCCTGAGTCCTGCTGACAGCCCCTCAAGCCAGCCTGGTTTGCCCCTCTCCTCCCCCCGACTCAGCTGTGGGTGGGAGAAGGCACGAGGGGCAGGAGGGGTCTCCAGCCCAGGGGTGGCAGGAGCCCGGGAGGTGCCATCGTGACAGAGCCCCTCAGCCCTGGCCCAGGAGTGGCGGGAAGTGGTGGGCAGAGGGTTGACGTACCCCGATGGCCGCGTTCAGGTCGGTCATAGTCACCTGCTTCGCTCGCTCCACAGCCTGGACCACCTGCTGCTGGTGCTGTGGGGAGAGAGGAGCGGGGCTGGGGCAGGCTGGTTTCTTTCCCTGGGCCCCAAAGGAGCTCTGCACACCTGGCTGGGGCCCGAGGGCTCACCCACCTCCTGAGACAGGAACGGGATGAGCTGGGCGCAGATCACGTTGAGCCGCTTGGCGATCTCCGTCTGGCAGGGGAAGAGAGACAGAGCCCGTCAGGGCAAGGGGCAGAGCAGACCCCACACTGAGGGGTCCTGACGCTGCCAGGAGAGCCCCCTCACCACGGGTGCTTGGCCCAGGCAGCCTCAGGGCACTGGCACTCAGCCCCAAGGGCTGCTACTCAGCACTACGGAACAGAAACACACCCTGGGGGAACAATTCCTGTTCCTAACAACACCCCTTGCAAAAACCAGCATCCTCCATCCCCACCCTGAGAGCCCTGGGACGGCTTCCAGCTCCTCCCTGCCAGGGACATGAAGCCCCACGGCCCATGCCACCGAGGCCACCCCCAAGCAAGCCCCCAGCCCTGCAGCCACGGCCCCTGCAGGCTCCCCCCCCTCCTGCCACCCTCCACGCAGCCTCCCGCCGGCACCACGCCCGCTACCTGCCACCCTCCCGGCCCTCAGGAAGCCCTGGAGAGGTGCTCTCCTTCCAGCTGCTGTTTTTCTGCAACACTTGAGTGCCACTGGCAATCAAGAGCGCAGAGCGCGGGGAGGGAGAGCAGCGTCGTGCTGTGCCGTGCCATGTTCCCATGGCACCCCCCTGCCAGCTTCCAGGACCCCGTGTTCCCATGGCACCCCACTGCCAGCTTCCAGGGCCCCCGCCGGCCCCACCCTGCTGCGGGGACAGGCCCCTGCCCCTGCTGATGGCCGAGAGAGCAGACACTGCTCGAGGCAACAGCGGAGACGCCCATGCAGAGCTGGGGACTCGTCCCCAGCGCCGGAGAGGGGACAAAGATCAGCAGCTCTCCCTAAACCCAGGTGGAGGAGGGATCCCTCCGCTCTTGGATGGGCAGGGGATGTCCTGGGCATGGGAGTCCAGGTAAGATGCTGTCCCAAGCCCCAAGGAGCTCCCTGTCCACCCTGGCGGGGAGGATGAAAACACTGTGGAACCAGCACAGGGCTGAGGAGGGGGTCAGCCCCCAGAGGAGGCTGAAGGGCCTCAGGGACAGACTTGACCCCCGGACGTCCCTGCCAGAACCTCGGGCACATCTCCCAGGCCCAATTGGTGCAGGTTCTGAAGTGCCAGGGTGAGGGCCTGAGCACTGCCCGGCTGGTGTGGGGACATAGATCCAGGGACACTCCATACTGCCCTCCAGAGCAGCTGCCGACCTGCTCTTGCCAGCCCCAGAGCACAGAAACAATCTGGCACCTGCCCTCACTTCCCTTTCTGAGGGAGGAAAAAAGAGAAAGAAAAGAAAGGAAGAGGGGGGAGCAAGGAGATTTGGCAGCCGGCAGTTCTGGGAAGGATTTAGCTGTCTCCCGGGGCCGGCAGTGATGGATTCTCTTCCCTAATGCACTGATGGGCAGCAGCTCCTTGGGGAGAGCTGCCTCCAATTCACTCGCACTCGTTAATGTGCAATTTACTGGCACTTTAACGCTCTCAGCATGAAAAATGATCATGCTGTTTGCAGCCCCCCCAGCCACCAGCACCGTCACCTCCCCTCTGGCTCGCGGTGAGCAAGTCCAAGGCCAGGCAGATTCGGGGAGGTGGTTTTACAGAAAGCTACAGGCCCCTTCCATGCCAAAAACAAAGCAACAATAAAAAATTAACGTCTCCTGCTCGTTCCTGTCTTGATCCTCTCCTGCCAAGCCTGTGGCTGCCTGGAGAGCTGCACCACCACAGTCAGCCCCCAGCCCCATTTCCCTCCAAACAAACCCAGAGCAAAGCCCCACGCCTTGGCCCTCGCTGATGCCAGCACTGCCGGGCACCTGGGGAGCCCCTGGAGACACTGGGCACAGCAAGGACAGAGGCCACACCACGGCACTTCCCAGCCTCCATCCACGGCCATCGGGCGATCGCTGCCTCGCGGGGCTCCGGGGCAGCCAGGAGTGCTCAGGACCCGCCTGTGCCCGTGAGCAGCGCAGGATTTGGGGGAAGGGGAGAAGAAACAGCGACCCGATCCCCCCAGGGCAGCGATAACCCGCGGCTCCTGCGCCGGCAGTTCCCGTTCCTCACACAATGGCCGCTGGCTGTCAGAGCAGACTTACGGGCCCTTGTTAAAAGTGCCGACAGCTCACTGGCCGGCGGCCAGCGGCACCTGGGGCTGGCAGAAAACACGAGCCTGAGAGGGCTGGGAGAGAACCAGCAGCCAGAGGAGAGGAGCTCGCAGCCCTCCGGGGAGAGGCTTCGGGCCGGGCGGACCTTTGGCATCTTCCGTCACAAGGGCAGCTTCACACCTCAGCCTCAGCAGGGATGCCAGGACAAGGAGGGCACCCCAGAGCGGCAGGAATACCCTCCCAGCGGGCACAGAGCTGGCAGGAGTGGCTGACAACCTGCCCTGTGCTGGGGAGAGGGGCCAGAACCGCCACGGTGCCCACCCGAGCAGCTCCCGCGCAACAGTTGGCGTCGGCGGGCGCGGGGCGGGCAGGAAGGCGGCGGCAGCGTGCCTCGCCAGGCTCCTCCGCAGCCTCTTTAAAAATAGATGAGAAGAAACCTTCTGTCTCAGAGCAGCTGGTGACCCGGAGCTCGGCACAGGGGAGGAAGGGAGGAAGGGAGGGAGGGAGTTGAGGAAGGGAGGGAGGGGTGGGGAAGCAGCGAGGGAGGATGCGCAGCCCTGAGCCCCCGGAGAGCCCACCCTGCACCCACACCCCAAAACCCTTTTTTCTCCTCAGAATCCTCCTCAGCCCCGGCCCTTGGGTGAGCTGCCGCCGGACCAGTGGGCAGTAGACACTTACAAAGGTGTCGAGCCAGAGCCCACCACCCTGCTGTGACCCTGCAGCCCCCCTTGCCCTGAGGAAGGAGCCAGTCTCCTTCACAACAGTCCCCGTGACCACTCACAACTGGTGTGAGCAGCCATGCAAGCACAAGTCCTCCACCACCGCTCTCTGCCTGACACAACAAGCACATCACAGTCCAGGCAGGGCACCCTGAACCCAGCAACCAGAGCACAGACGTGTGCGTGGAGAGCTAAGCAGACAGCCAAGGCCGTGACACAGAGCAGCACTAAGCTTCCAAAGCACAAGGAAGGGGACACATCCCCCACAAGCACAGCTTTCCCTGGGCTACAGCAGGGAGCAACATCCCATGTCGTCTGTGGGGACAGCCCTGAAGAGCCCAGATGGTAAGGTGGGGCCAGGGAGCTTGAGACCAAGGAGCTGGACAGAGCTCCCAACCCACCCAGACTCACCTGTTTGTGCATCTCGATGTTCAGGCCGTAGGACATTTCGTAGTACTGTGAGGGAGAGAAGGCAGCATCAGCATGGCTCTGGAGACCAGGGGAATTCACAAGCAGAAAGTCCTCTCTGGTGCTGGCACACCAGGTCAGCCTGGCCACAAACAGCCATGGGGGAAACACGGTTCCCAGCTCCTCTTCCAGGAGCAGAGGTTCCTCTGGCACATGGCTGCAGCCCACAGGATGGACACAGTCCTCCCAGGGCTCCTGCAGGAATGGGGACAGCCCACACAGGAGCAGCTTTGCCACCACAAGCTGCGGCAGCAATTCCTGCTCCAACACCACGGCTCTTTTTGGGGCAAAACCAGACAGTAACAGCCACAGGAACCAGACCTCAGGGCCTGGCCACACAACCCAAAAGCAAGGGGAAGGCAAAGCACCCCTGCACACCCTTTGATGGTTCAGAGGAGATCCCACACCACCCTTCTCCTTTCAGGTGGAGCTCACTAACCATGACATAATGACGCTGAATTTCTGTTTTTTCTGTTGCCAGCTTTTCACATTCTAACTTCAAGCTGTAAAAATAAAGAGGAGAGAGAGGGAGAAGGAGTGACCCCCCCCTTGGTCCTCCCAGTGACAGGACGTCCCTGGCTGGACAGAGCACGAGCCCTCCCAGTGTACCATGCACTTCAGCCTCCTCTCAGCTTCAATCCCATCTCCCAGCACAAGCCAAGAAAACCACCTGAAAGAGGGCGGGAAGGGCCTGATAAAGAGGAGATGGACAGCAAACGGATCTGGGCATCAGGGAGCAATTTGCACGGACTCTTAACCCCCTCCCCAGCATCTGCTTCCCAAATGGAGTGAGCAGCAAAGCTTAGCTACATTTCAGACCTTGCTCTGCCCCGCACAGCGTGGGGAAGGGGAGGTGATCCTGGACAGCAGCCTCACGGATCAGAGGGACTCCAGGTCTACGTGACGGCTCTGGCTCATCCCAGGAGCTGCGTGCTGGAAGCCAGCACCTCCTCCTGGGGCTTTTCGCAGGCAAAGGCTGAGTTTCCCCCTCAAACTGTGTCACTTCAAGCTACCAAGGTGGTGCTTGGCACAGCCATCCTCTGGAGGGACCAGTCCACCGGCCACACCGGATGGTGCTGCCCAGCACCAGCAGGAGCCTGTGAAGTGCCCAGTTCACACGTTGGCATGGGAACTCTGGCAGCTTCTCACCTGTGGTATTGGTTCTGCAGGAACTGGAATTCCTCCTTGATGCGATCCAAGGTCTCTGGGTAAGTCAGCTTGAGGGACTGGGGGGTGCTGGGGATGGCACTGGCAGCAACAGCGGCTCCCGAGGCAGCGGAGGGTGCCTGGAGATGGGCCTAGGCAGAGATGGGACCTCTGGGGTCACTGCTGCTGCCCCGCAAGGCTGGCACATCCCCCAGGGGGTTCCTGCACCCGGAAAAGAGGCTACGGGCACATCTGGGAGAGCAGCACATGCAGGAGGTTGCAGAAGGAGTTACTGGAGAGAAAACTTGTCGCAACCAGGCACCAAGGGCCTTGTCAGCATCAGTTTGGCCACTGAGCCAGAGAGGATTAATGACCACGGGTGGCACTGGGCATGGCACAGACCTAGCGGCCTGTCCTCGCCCAAATGCCACACAGCTGAGCTCCCTGCCTGCCCATCACCGTCCCACCATCATGCCCTGGAGGATCCCGCTCCCAGCACCTCACAGAGCCCAGACCCGCAGCGCTGGGGCTCAGCACCGCTTTGGGAAGAGCCACAGCACGGCTCCCGAGCATCACACACTGTCAGCCCTGAGCGGGAGCTGGGGTTTGGGGGCGCAGGCCCTGCGAGGGCCGAGGTGGCACTGCTGCGAGGGGACGAGGCCACGCGCGGGCTCACCGGGGGCCTGTTCTGCGGGAACATCCTTGGCACCGGACAGGCCCGGAACCCTCCGGCCGCGCGAGCCCCGCCGCAGGCTCGGGACGGGGCCTGGAAACAGCTCCCAGCTCCGGATCAGGCCCTGGAGAAGAACCCGGGGGTCACCGCCCGGCGCTGCCCGGGGGCGCGGGGCCCTTCGGGAGCCGCAGCGGAGCCCCGGAGCCCCGGCCCCGCCCGCAGCCCCCCCG
>VXAZ01003909.1:12933-23577 GCA_013399875.1 Gymnorhina tibicen
CCCGCCCGCGCGGCCGCCGCTCTGCGGAGCGCGATCAATGAACGAGCGCGAGCGCCAGCTCCACGTGGGGCCTGGCCCGTGCGGGCAATCGCCCCTGCCGCCAGCCAATGGGAGAGCGGCGCGGGCGGCCGCCCCCACGTGGGGCGCGCGGAGCTGCCTCCCCATTGGCCAGCCGGGGCCCGGCCGGCGCGCGGGGGGTCAATCAAGGGAGGCCGAGCGGCGAACGAGGGGGCGGCGCCGCGGTTTAACCCGTGCGGGGCCGGGGGACCGAGAGGGACCGAGAGGGAACCGGGGACGGGCCGCCCCCGCCGCCCCACGCGGGAGCCCGGGGCACGGCACGGCCCCTCCCAGCCCCGCGGAGAGCACCGCCGCCTCCGGCACCGCAGCTTCGCCCGCAAAACGGAGCCGGGAGGTTGCACCGGAGCCGCTGCGCCCGCCGCCCCGGGCAGCAGCGGCTCGGCTTCGGGGCTTTTTGCTGGTAAACACAAAAAGTCGTCGTGTCCCTTTCCGTGTCCCTCCGCCCCCTGCTTTGTTTTTGTTTTTTTTTTTAATTAAGAAAATACTCGAACCCGACACCACCCACACATCCCTCCCCGGGCTGCAGGTCCCGCCTCACCGGGAATTCCCTGCACCGTGTGATGGCGGGGAGCGGCAGCATCCCTCTGCCCGACAGCTCTGGCGCTGGCCTGGGAACAGCTCCTGGGAAAGTCTCCCTGGCCAGCCCTGTTTTTCAGCCCCAGGAAAGGGAGGGCAGTCCCCCAGGTCCCTGCCGTCACCCCACTTCCTTTGGGATGGGCAGATACTTGGACTGGGAAAGGGACCCCCACGTCCCCGTCCCAGCAGCCCAAGCATCCCCACCGGCGCTGTCACCGCCCTCCCAGAGCTCCCCGTGTTTCCAGCCGGAAGGCCGAGGTGCACACAACCCACTTGGGTTTTCTCGTGGATTTTCCGGTGGTTTTACTCCTTTCACAGAGATCGGTGGTTGCTCGACATTTTCCGCTGCTGCAGGTCAATCCAGGCTTACACTGAGCAGGAAATAAAACATTTGAGGAGCAGCAGCTGTGAGGAGTCTGTCCGCCTCTCCCCCTCTTTAACCTTAATCCACGAACAGGCCAGCAGCCCTTTCCTCCTCACCACAGCTCCATCCTCGTGGTCCTGTCGCCGTCCAAAGGCAGCGATGGGTCGGCTCACGGGACAGACCGTGGCCGGCCACTGACGCCAGTTGCCAGCAGAGTTGGCAGGGTACAAACTGGGAGAACCAGAGCCCCTCCTCAGCAACGGCAACTTGCCTCCAGCCCCTGGAAGAAAAGAACAATAACAATCATAACCTCAACAAACCCACTGAAACAGAGCAGGACTGTGCAAGGGCCACCCTGCGCCTGCCCAAAGGACTCGGCGGTCCGGGGGGTGATGGGCTATGCTGGCCCCTCCAGCTGGGAGCAGGATTTTCCAGCTTCGAGCCAGGTTCTGCTGCCTTTACTGAGTCAGGGACCGCCCTCAGTCCCCCTGTGGGAAGCCCAGCTCGTTTAGTCCCATTTTGCCCAGTCTGTTCCCTGGCAGTCCCGGCATTTTCTGAGAGCAGCTGCGATCTCAGATGGGAGATCTCCCGTTACTCCAGCTCTGCTGAGGGCAGACAGGGAGAGAGACTCCCCCTCTCCAGAGCTGGGGATGCCCCTGTTCTCACTGCACCACTCTTGGCCCCACACCAGCAAGCAGTGGGGTTTGTGCTCTGTAGAGAGAGGGGGGCTGGTGTGGAGAGCAGCAGAAGAGCAGTCTCTCAACCCTTATTATATTTTAAAATGTAATAACAGCACGATGTCTATTTTCGTAGACAGAACAGATCATTTCTGGAAGAGGCCCATAAATCTCAAACAGAGGGGAAATAATTTGGCCAAGGTCATGTTAAGGCAAAATATTAAAATAGCAAAAATAAAAAGCAGTTTAGAGCTGGACTGAGGCACCATTTCTGCTCCTAAACCTCCCTCCCCAGCCTGGGAACCCTGTCCCCCCTGCCCTTCTGCTTCCCAGCATTACACCATGGGGCTGAGGGGGCCAAGAAACACATGAGGTCCTGGCTGAGTGGAGAGACCAAGGGAGCAGAAGAGAACGGGGACCCCAGCAAGGACCCTGGCAGGATCCTGCTGATCCCTTCTGCCCCAGAGACAGCCCCCTGCAGCAGCCCCCAAACACTGTATGGTGCTCGAGGAGGCCTCAGGCATTCTGGATATGGGACTAGGGACAGGCTGGGCTGTCCCTCCAGGCTGCAGGATCACCACGATGTTGGCAGGTGTAGGCAAATGCCATTCCAGCACTATGAGGAAAGTCCTGTCACTGCCATCTCTCCCGTCCTGGCCAGCAGGCCCTCCAGCCCATCACCAGTACCGGGGCTCTGGCAGCGCCATCCATCACCGTGGCTGCTCACACCCTGCATCCCGGCATGGGCAGAGCGGGCCGGGGAGAGGCGCGGGTTTGGCAGGGTACGACCCGGCTCACACCGCGTTGGGTGCCCAGCAGCCAGTGCTCAGACAGCAGATCCCAGCGGCAGGGACAGGCCGGGAGCAGGGTGATCCCTGCCGTGACCAGGAGGGACCTGCGGCCGCGGGAGGCCTGGCAGCACAGCTCTGGTTCGGTAGAAATGCCACGGCAGGAGCGCGGCAGGAAAGGACCCAGAAACAACCCCCTCACCCGCAGCCACGGGTCAGACCTGCCCCTGAGCAGGAGCCAGGGCCGGTGGGGAAGAGCCAGCCACCCCGCAGGGCCGGGGCTCAGCCGCCAAGTGCTTCCCGAGAGCACGTCCCTGGCAGCTCTGCAGCTCTGCGCGGACCCTGGCAAGCGGCAGAAAACAAACTGCTGCTCGTACCCTCTGGCTGCTTCCCCGGGCTCGGCTGCCAGCTCCCCGCATGCCAGCGCGGCTCGAGCGGGGCCGGGGCTCCTGCGCGGCGGGGACGGCTCCAGCGGTGCCACCCCAGCGCCTGCTCTGCCCGGGGGCACCCCCGGCCAGAGCCGAGCGAAGGTGACCCTGGACAGGCACCGGCGGGGACAGGTTCTTGCCTGGTGCTCTGATGAGAAAGAGGCGACATTTAACAACCTCCCCCGAGAGTGCTTTCCCCTTCGCCTTTCCTCTTTCTGCGCCGATTTAATTTCTTCTATAGCCCCCTTCTTCCCTTAGTGAGATCAAAGAAATCCGTGGAACCGGGCACATTGCAGCGGAAACGTCGATTAAAGGGAGTGGGGGAGGCAGAGCTGGTGGGATCAGAGGAGGAGGAGCGGGAGATGGAGAAGAGAGGCTGGAGAGAGCATCTGGCTCCACGCACCGTCTCGGCAGGACGGGCCGGGCCGGGCCGGGCAGCGCGGGCGACACCGGAGCTTGGGCGGTGGCGCTGCCGGGACCGGGGGTTCTCCGGCCGGGGCTCCGGGGCTCCGCTCGGCGGCTCCGCAGGGCTCCTGCTGCCCCCTGCCGCCCCGGCGGGACGGGACAGTGCCCGCTCCCGGCCGCTGCCCCCGGGGCCGATGCCGCTCGGAGACCCCAGCCCGGACACCGTCCCCGCGGCCCGCACCGCGCCGGGCCCCCTTTAACCCCCACGGGCCAGCGCCACCACCTCCGCGGGTCCTGGTCCGGCACCCACCGCTTTCCCGACCAGGCCACGCTGAGGGGGAGAGGCCCAGGCGGCGTGGGCTGCGCTCGGGCAGGGGCTGCCAACATCCCACCCGAGGGTGCGATGGCATCGGTGTCCCCCAGCCCATCCCCGAGCCGGGGCCACCTCAGGCTCCTGAGCCGCGGGCGCATCTGGCCGCAGCATCTCCCGTGGCTGCCGGCCAGGGAAGGGGATGTTTAGGGGATGAGTAACATCCTTCCTGGCAGGGCCGCTGCCCGCTCCTGGAAGCTGCTGCAGGCACAGAGGAGCTCAGCCCCTTCGCCCGCCTCTTGCCCCGCTCAGCCGGGGAGAGAAGCCAAGAGCGGGGAGAAACTCGGGGATGGGGCCAGGGCAATGGAAGCCTGTGGAACCGGCACGAGTCCCAGGTGCCAGGGAGAAGGGAGGGAGGGTGCTGCGTGGCACGGTGGGAAGCAGCCAGGAGGCACAGGTTGGGGGAGGCAGCTCCGGGCCCCCTCTAGAGCAGGGCTGGAAGCCAGATCCTGGCTGTGTGCTGCCAGAAGCAGCTTATTTTGGAAAGGAGGCATGTTGGCAGAGGGCTTGGTGCGTGGAGCTGCTGACGCCGGGGAACAGGACGGCTCTCATCAGGTCCCAGCCATGCCCCGCAGGCCAACGCTGCTTGGCTTCAGCCTGCAGCTCAATCTGCCCCAGCACAACCAGGACTGGATCCCCAGCTCCTGAGTCACCCACTTAAAGGGGTGAACACTCCAGTCACAAATCGTCACACTGCCCGGAGCCACAGCTCACCCCGAACATCAGAGGGGCTTCCTGGGACTCACCAAACAGGATGGACAGAGCTCTTACCAGCTCTGAGCCATGGGGCCAGGTACAAGCTCAAGCCTTAAACAGAGAAAGAGGCACACAGGCTTCACTCCACCCCTGGACCCTGCTTCTCCTCTCCTCAGCTCCCAGGAGCAGTATCAGCCTCTCAGGAGCCCAGCCCACCCTCTCCAGGGGCTCAGATCCTCAAGGCAGCGGGGTCCAGCTGGAAGTTGGTGCTGTAGCATTCAGCCATGACCAGGCCTAGGATGGATCCCAAACTTCACAGCAGACACTGGATCTGCTTTGCCTTGCCCAGGTGTCCTGCTGGCACCTATGGGGGCTGAGGAGCCAACACAGGCAGCTCCCTGCCAGTATCCCTGTCCCTCCAGAGATGGGCCAGGGAGCACACCTGGAGCAGACTGCTGTGCCTGGACACGGCTCGGGAGCTCCTGCAGCTTACATGTGGCTTGGCATGCCACGAGTTTGGTCAGGTCTCAGCCCATCCCGCAGCAGGGCACAGCTGTGAGCCGGGGGATGGAGCAGCCAAGCTCCCAACACGCAGCAGCCGGCCCTGCCCTTTGGAGCCGCACACTGCAGCATTGTGGCCCAGCTGGTTTTTCCAGAGATGCATCCAAGGGGAGAAATCAGATCTCAAGGGAAGGGAGCAGGCACGTTCCTGGCTTCGTAGAGAAGCTGTCGAGGCAGTGCCAGGAACTGGGGCAGTTGCTGGGCACCGCAGCAGGCCAAAGGAAAATCAAGCACACAGCTCCCAAACCTGGGCTGTGCCTCACTGCCCAGCTCCAGGAGCTGCTGAACCTTTGCAGAGCTTTGTTTGCAAACCCTGCGGCAGAGCTGCCCTGCCCTGACACTTCCTCCAGCTTTGTTTTACACCAACAGATATTAAACAACCAGCCCGGAGGGCTGGGATGGGGGAAGGACCCTGCTGGGGGAGCGGGGAAGTACTTGTGGGAAGAAGGCTCTCGGAGGAAAACAGAAAAGTAGCGTCAGGGAAAGGGAGTTCCCTCCACACAGGGAGGTTGTTTTTGATCAGGGCTTGTCTAGACTGGAGTCACCCACACTGCACAAGCACATCAACACGGCGCAGCCAGCCCGGGGCTTCCTGCTGTTCCCAGCAGGACAGAGGAGCTGCACTCACCGAGCATGGTCAAGAGCTGACCCCAGGACTGGCCATCCCACCCCCAAAGGGACTGGGGGGACACTGAGGTTTCCAGGGTGGTGCCTCCCGGTGTCCCTCATTTCTTCCCAGCAGTCAGAAGGCGCTGTGCCCCCAGGCTGCCCAGCCTGGCCCTGTCACCTGTCCCCACCACGGCCCGTGGGCAGCAGAGGGACACGAGTCAGCTGTTCCAAGGCTCTCAGCTCCCTGCTTTCCCTCCGCTCCGGCTGCCAGAGCAGCCAAGGGAGCTGCAGGCACAAAGCGTCACTTTTTCCAGGAGCCTCTCCCTGCCTTCCCTCCTCCCTCGCAGAGCAGGGCCGTGAGGCTGGGGAGTGCGGGAGGCTCCCGGATCAGGGCAAGGGCAGTGCCAGGATGGACCTGGCTGGGATGGGTCTTGGAGCCCCACGCCGGCCACGTCTCTTCTTCAGCTCAAAGGGCTGCCCGGCCAAAGCACAGCCCCTGTGAGTGTGGCACCTCACAGGCTTCACAGGCAAGCAGCACCTGGCTCGAGGATGCTGCTGCTCTCAGCAGCCCTGGGCATGCCCGGCTTTCCCAGTGCAGCTGGGAGAATGGCTTAGCAGCCCTGACAGCCCCCACCTACAGCTGATGAGGGGTTTCAGACACCTTTCTCTGGGAAAAGGAAACCCCAAACACTTAAGCCCATCCACTCCAAGGCCAGGAGCATCCATGAAATAAGAGAACAGGCCTGACACAGACATTCTTTAAGGATGATCTAATTTAAAAACAACATCATAATGAAAATGCATGTATTTTAAAAAGAGACCCACAGCACTCCAGTGCTGGAGGCAGCTGTGTGTCAGTGATGGGACTGCTCTGTACCAATTCCCCCCACCTTCCCAGGACACTTGGACAGCTCCACATCCCCACTTATTTTCCTTTACCACAGTAAATGTCTCCCTAGCCCCCCCCACACACCCTAAAGCATCAGCTGAAGCTGCAGGAGGGACAAACACTGGAGCATCCCCTTGCCCAAGCCAGGCGTGAAGCAGGTGGGGGGCAAACAGCTCTGGCTCCAAGCACTGCGGAATGGGGCACTGCCAGAGAAGAGCCTGCCCAGGCACCCTTTGCTCACAGCAGCTGCTGGCAGGCAGGACTGCTCTTAAAGGTAATCAATGGAGCAGAGAAGAGCTCTGGATTGCTTTAATCCTTTCCAAAAACGTATAGCTAGCCCAGCAGCTGTCCTCCTCCCTCTGCGCCTGTGAGGATTTGTACTGGTAAGGCTGGATAATTTGACAGGGACAACACACACTCGGCCCAGGCAATCTCAGACTTCCCAAGGAGTTTGCTCTTCACTCAGTGTGCTTTGCCAGCCCAATAAATCCATCCCCACGTGCCACCCTCCCCTCCCTCCCTCCCTCCCTTTCTCCACACAGAGGGCTGGGACAGCAGCCTTGGGGTGTGACACAGATGCACGGGGGTTGAGGACATCCCCTTCCCACGGGCAGGGCGCTGGCATCGCCACGTACCGGCAAGCACAGCAGCACCACGGGCATGGGGAGCCAGGCGCCGCGGCACTGAGGGGGTGGGAACAGGCAGGGCTGTCCCACTTGTGACAGCCAGAGGCACCAGAGCCGTGGAGCCAATGGTTCATACAGAGCCAGCGTCCCTGTCCCCGGAGCCAGGAGCACGGCGAGGGGCAGGCCTGCAGTCCGGGTTCACGGGGCACCCCGGTAGCTGTAGTGATTGTGGTCGGGGTCGCTCAGGGTGAGGGGCAGGCTGGGCTTGCGCTCCGGGTCCTTCTCCTCACACTGCCGCGGGGGACGGTGCTTGAAGAAGTCAGAGACGTAGTGGACCTGGAAAAGAGCAACGGGAAGGAGGGTTTGGGGACCCCTCTGCCAGGCCGAGCAGGAGCCCAGCCCGGCACTGAGCTGCACAGGGGACACTCACAATGAGGACGGCAATGAGAGCCCCCTGCAGCAGCCCCACCAGCACATCGCTCCAGTGGTGCTTGTAGTCGGACACCCTGGTGTAGCCCACGTAGATGGCGAAGGCGATGAGGAAGAACTGGATGGTGGGACGCAGCAACCGGGCCCACTTCCCCACCAGCCGGGCCTGCACGTAGAGCTGGGTGGCAAAGAAGGGAGGAATCACCCAGTGCTGGGGTGCTTGGGGTGTGGGACGCACGGGGGCTTCCTGTGGCACGGCACTTACCGCCAGGAACATCATGCAGTACATCCCAAAGGAAGAGTGTCCCGAGTAGAAGGACAGTCTGTGGGGCAAAAGGGAAGGGTCAGGCCACGGGTGAGCCCCCAGCTGGTCCCCACAAGACCCCTACCCACTCCACAGGCTCTGCCCTGCAACAGGAGAGCATCAATACCCATCTGGGGCTGCCACTGTGAGCCCGGCACTGCTGGGCAGGTGGGAGAGACACATCCTGTTGCACCATGGCTCACCTGGACTCAGTGATGTTCCTGCTCTCTCCCTGGCAGACATTCTCCAGCTGCACATAGATGGAGCAGTTCACCTTGGACCAGTCAGGATTGCAGACAGCCAGGAAGTTTGGCCGGAGACGGCCAATCATGTATTTGGCCAGGTCGGTCAGGGACTGGCTGATGGCCCCCCCAAAGAGAAAGGTCCCAACCACCTTGTAGAGGGCAGCCAGGTAATTGTTGAACTCTGACTTGGAGTAGAGGCGCTCGGTGTAGACCAGGTACGCCTCCCCTGATGAGATCTGCAGAGACCAGGGGGCAAAAGCCGAGGGTCAGGGGCTGCTGAGCAGCTCCCCACGGGTGCAGGATGCTCTGGCTCTGTGGCAGAGGAGCCCCTGGCATCTGCCTGCCACAGGAGCTCAGGGGCCCCCTCCCCCTCCCTGCAGGGAACCACCCCCGTGGGACATGGGTGGGTCTCACCACTCCATGGGAGACGGGAGCTCCTGATCCCGCTCCATGGGAGCGGGAGCTCCTGATCCCAAGCAGAGCGGGGCTCAAGCTGAGGCTGTTGTTGCCCTTCCAGGGCTCTGGAGGTGGCTGTGCTGGGCCCCAGCTTCCAGATACAACATGTCAGCATGACCCTGTCCTGGAGGAAAGGGGGTGGCAGTTCCTTACAATGATAACAGTGCAGCTGATGGTGACCCCGGCCATGAGGCCGTGGGTGATGGTGTCTGCCTTGTAGGGGTAGCGGATGGAGTCATCATTGCAGTAGAAGCCTCGCTTGTATGGGGAGTTCACCAGAGTCAGGATGATGAAGGGCAGAGACGCTGCAAGGCAGAGAGAGGTGAGGACTGGGGACAGCAGCCAGCAGGCTCCACACCTGCACACAGCACCACACAGTGTCCCCATCTCTCATCCCTAAGTCTCTGCTCCCCGATGCCAGGGAGGGATCCCCTCCAGCAGTGAAGTCCTGGGCCACCTGTACCCAGGGCAGGAGGACTTGAGCCCACCAGTGCACTGCCCTGACAGCGATAGGGCCCTATCAGAGCTCACAGATGCCTGCAGCACCCAGATACCACATCAGACAGCCACAAACGGGCACCCACGGAGCCCCTACGGCTGCCCCACTCCTCCCCAGGCACAACAGTGGCAGGGCCCAATCTTGTGCCCTCTCCTCGCACTGCCCAGTCTTTCGGCCTAGGAAGACAGAGCTGATAAAATTAATGAGCACAGGCATCTTGCAAACCTGTTTTACGGCAGGGAAGGGCCCCCAGATGGTGCCAGCAGAGCCCTCACAGCAACTCCAGGAGAGCCAGTGCTGGGAGACGCTGATGCATGATCCAGTCCAGGCACAGTGGGACTCCAGTGCATTTGGCTTGCTCCCCTCACCCTCCCAAAGCCCTTGTTTCTGCCAGCCTCTCCTCTCCCCTGGCTCCTCGGGGCTCTGGAGAGAGGCTGGGTCAGCCTGGGCAAGGAGCCTTTTCCACCCAGCACGCTGCAACCCCGGGCCATGGGCAGCTGCGAGCTCACCCAGAACAGAACCAGCCCCGAGGTCCAGAGGGGTTTGGGGGTCTCCGTGCCGCACAGCAGCCGTGCCAGCCCCCCCGCTGGCATGGGGCCCCCTGCCCCATCCCTGCTCGGGAACAGCGACGAACGTGTCCCAGGACGCTCCTCAGGGAAGAGGGCCCCCCCACCTCCCCGGAGGCCACCTTAGCCTGGGCTCCTCTCCCAGTTCCGCCTTTCCCGGCGGTTTCCGCCTCCCCTTGTTCCTCCGTCTCCCGGGAGCCCGCACCTTTGTCCCCGCCCGTCCCCGCCTCCCCGCCCCGGGGGTCCCGCCGCCTCCTGCGCTCACCGAGGGAGCGGGAGGGAGCGCGGCGATGAAGCACCGGGGGCTGCCCCGCCACCCCCGCCGCGCTGCCAGGGGCAGGGAACCGGCCCCAGTCCCTCCGCCTCCTCCCCGCACACCTCAGACGTCCATTTTCAGCTCAAATTAGACACCAATTTTCTTTCTGGATAATTTCATCCTCCAAAAAAAGCTCCCCTAAAAATATAAAGCACCGGCCCACAGGAGGGAAAGGCGCTCCGAGCGGCACCGGGACCCGGCCCCCCCCGCCCCGCAGCCAGGGAAGCTCCAGCCGCGATCCCGATCGGGGCCTTTATTTTTAGTCCGTCTTAATTCGTTACTTCCTTGCGGCAGTTTTAGAAACATTTACCCGCACCGGGGGGGGCGAGGGGGTCCTAGAAGGGGTGCCTCGAACCCACTCGCTCGGAGCTGCGGAGCCCCCGGCCCCGCTCCGTCCGCCCGCGGAGCGCCGGGCTCGGCGGCGGGCAGGCGGCCAGGGCGGCGGAGGAAGCGTCCCGGTGCCGCCCGAGCCCAGGGACCGTCCTGCAGCGTCCCGGCCCGGGACGGACCGGGTCCCCGCCTCTCCGCGGGACCGTTCCCGGAAAAGGAAACGGCCCCGGGAACCGGGACCCCCGACGGAGCCCGGTAGGGCTGGGGCAGGAGCCTGCGCCCGCCCGCCCCCACCCGCACCGCCCGTGGCTCTCGGCGGAGGTCCGGAGCCCCGGGACAGCGGCCGGGCAGGTGCCTCCCACGCTGCCCCCGGCCCGGCGGCACCGGCCACGGGCCAGAGCGGGCAGACGCGCGGCGGGATCCCGGACCCAC
>VXAZ01003909.1:24968-40683 GCA_013399875.1 Gymnorhina tibicen
GTCCCGGGGGGCGCGGGCGGGTCCCGGGCGCGGCGCTGTGTCGCCCTCTGCCGTCCGAGCGCCGCAGCTGCAGCCGGGGCCGTGCGGCGGCGGAGCCCGGCCCGGATCCTCCCCCGGAGCCCGGGGGGCTGCGGAATCCGTCCTGGGCCCTCCCCCGGGGGGCTGCAGAGCCCGGGGGATCTGACCCTGCCGTTCTCACCGCCTCGGAAACAGCGCTAGGGTCACACAGGGCCGAAACCATCGTTTCACGTCAAAGGATGCAACGAGGGGAGGGACCGCCGTCCCACCCGAAGGCTTCGAGCACACCCCGCGCTTCCCCCTGCTCCTCGGGGCCTCGAAGGAAGTGGGGAACTCGCTTGCGTCCCTCCTTCCCTGAGCCGTGCCCACCCTCGTACCCACCTCTGCGGGGCAGAGCTGGGGAGCTGCACAGCTGGAGCCCCCAAGGCCCCGGGCAGGCTGCCAGAGCTGGGCACAAGCAGGAGAAGAGAATTTAAGGAGCTTGTGATGGAACAGAGAGACTTTGCGGTGGGGAAACACAATGCAGTTGGCAGCAGGAACAGTCCTCTTGCCCCTAGGAGCTTTTTCTGGTTGAAGTCTGGATGCACCCCTGCCTCCCACCGCTCCAAACCTGCCACAGGCTACTCGAGGCACCTGTAAGAGGAACAAACAGCTCACTCCACCTGCAACACTGGAAGGGAGAACTCTGGGCCTCCTTCTAGGCTGGGATGGCATCCCTGGCACAGGGAATGCCACCCTGTTTGGAGGAGAGCACTCACGGAGGGCAGGAGAGGATCAGACAGCAGAGGCAGGAACCCCTATTCTTGCTTCTGCCATAGTTATACACTGGACTGCTGCATCTTGGCCTCCAAAAAGAAGACAGACTTCTGGCTCACTTTCAAATTAGGTTTTTAATTAAATAAATAACGGCGAGGGGTCTTCAAGGCAGTGTCACTTCACAGTGTAGGGCTGGGGGGCAAGGGAGAAAAGAGTCCAGCATTGGGAGCGGCTCAAAGTGAGTGTGCTTTGTAAGAAGGAAAAAGAAAACCCTAACAAAAAAACCAGAACCAAACCTCCTCCCCCAGTGACTCCCCCTCCCTTGTCCCAGCCTTTTTCACCCCTCTCCCTCAAAGTTATGTGGAAAAAGCGCCGCACTCATGTTGAAAGACCCCATGCAAATCTGTAAACAACACTGAAGGACATAAAGAGATTTCTGCCTCAGCCAGCTCCCCTCTCCTTTCACTAGGGCTTGAAATAAACCGAAAGAAAAAACGGTTTCAGGAAAACTAAGAATGTTCTCAGCCGATGGAGGAGATGCCAAGGCCTGGCCCTCCCTGGGAGGGCTGCCTGTGCTCTCACCCTGCCTCCTCTTCTCCCTTCAGCCAAGGAGCTTCCTCTCACCCCCAGAAAAGGGGAATCACAGCCTGGGCAGTTCCACTATGGAGCGGGCACTCGTGTTTGCTTTCTGTTCCCAGAGCCTCTGCCCACCACATCTGGCTGACAAAGCCATGCC
The DNA here is from genome assembly GCA_013399875.1 of Gymnorhina tibicen. Lineage (NCBI taxonomy): Eukaryota > Metazoa > Chordata > Aves > Passeriformes > Artamidae > Gymnorhina > Gymnorhina tibicen. The sequence goes on from VXAZ01003909.1 coordinate 26,479, forward strand.
AGGTGAAGGCAGCTGCACGTGCCTGGGGCTCAGCACCTTCCAGCAGAGTGCTGGGGACCGAAGCAAACCCCTGCTAAAGCACACAAACCAGACCTGGGGCTTAGGAGATGAGACAAGGTCTAATCCTGACATCCCGCGGGGCTGTTTGTTGCTGCCTCCGTGCTCCTGCTGCAGGGCTGAGCACAACTGCCCAGGGCCAGGTAAAAGGAGGATGTAGGCTCGTGAGTTTAGGTACCTGCCAAATCCACTGGCAGCAGAGCCAAGTGCACACTCACAGCCCCAAAGCCTCTACCAAAGCAAGCAAAACCCCTCAGCCCAAGCCCCTTCCCAACTGCAGAACACAGCTGGAGGAAAGGACTCTGCACCAGAACCTTGCCCAGCAGGGGAGTGGAGAGCATTCCCTGCATGGAAAAAGGGGAATGAGAACACGTTGAGCCAGTGGCCAATCCCAGACCTGGAACACAGCTGGGAAGTGAAGCAGCTTTGGACTCCAGCACACCCAAGGACAGGCCCCTGTGGCTCTGCACAGCACCTGGCACCTCCTCGGACACGGCAGAAAAGACACACTTTCCTCTCAAAACAGCCTGTTTTGTGACACAGGGAGGGGCAGGGATGGCCAGGGATGGTGTGGGGCAGGAATGCCCAGGGATGCTGTGCTCCCCTGCCCGGGACTGTGCTAGCACCCCTATCCCAGGCATCCTGGGAGCTAAGCAACCTCCTCCTTCTGCTGACAAATTCTTGGAACAAACTGGGAAGTTACAGATGTTTTCACCTGCATTTTACCCACTCGCACTGCGGCTCAGTGAAGACCAGGTCATCCCCTGCCAGCAGCAGAAGCAGCAGCACCACAGCTCTGGGCCAGCATCACTCTGTGGGTCTAGAAACTCCTGTTACTCCCCACAGAAGTTCTCCCTGGCCCAGCACTGCATGGGAAGGTGAGAAGGACTCGAGTGCACACGATGCTGCTGCACCATGCAGCGTCCCTTTCCAGGACCTGACACTTCTGCCCAAGGGCTGGGCCAGGCCACGTCCCACCTGCAGCTGGTAGAGTCAGGAACACGTGGCTGCTGGAGGTGGAAGCAGCTGTGTGCCCGCCTGTCGCGACCCACAGCTGCTGGAGAAGGGCAGGGTGAGCAGCTCCTACCGCACCACGCTGCCCGTGGGAGAAGGGCCAAGACTCGTCAGCCTCCCTTGGCATCGCCGTGCCCGTCTCTGCAGAAAACTGCCCTGCAGCCCTCCCAGGCTCTCGGACCCCCAGACTGCACCCTCACCGTGATGGCGACACATCCCTCTTCTCAAAGCACCTCTGCCCTCAGACTGTCCCACTGGGGGCCAAGGGACACGTCCCCTGTCCCGAGGCAGGGACTCTCTGAGCAGACTGGCATCACCTGGGGTGACCCATGGTCAGCGTAGGAGGGGGGTGATGGACCTCCCCACTCAGGAAGCCAGCCACCACTTTGCACGATTGTGTCAGGATACACTGGAACAGAAAGGTGTTTGGTTTCACTGTAGCCTTGGATCAAGGAGGATGGAAAGACGGATTCCGACCAACAGCTCCAAACTGTCCCTACAGGACAGCGGAAGTTCCAGAATTTCACTCAGTCAGGTCAAAGTCCTTGCTGGGTCTGTGACAAATTTGTGACTGGAGATTCTCACTGTGACAGAGGCTCTGACCGAGCCACAGGTGCTGGGCAAGCCTGATGAGCAGTCAGGAAAGTATTTACATCTCCGATGCCAATGAGACCGAAATCTGTGACCGATAAGGACACTTGCGCAGGGGCCACCACTGCCTCAGGGTCTCTGTCCAAATCCACAGGGCCAGAAATTAAAGGCAACCCCTCGTTAATGTCTGCAGGGAGAGTGAAGTCCATGGTTATTGTCTCACCAGAGTTCTGCAACGTCTCCTGCTTCTCTGCCAGTCCTGGTCCCGCGGGCGGCAAAGCAAAGAGCTCCGGCTCAGAGGGGGTGACAGTGTGGCGCGGGCAGGGCGCAGGGACAGCGCCCGAGGACGTCTCCTCCGTGGGGTCAAAGGAGCAGTTTGTCTCCGAGGGGGTGCTGCACTCGTAGCCCTGCCCCGACTCGCTGATGCTGCCCAGGCTGCAGGCCGTGCTCTCCACGCTCAGGGGCTCTGCTCAGGTGGGCACAGCCAGGGGGGAAGAGAGAGGGGGACACAGCAAGGGGACAGAAAGCCACCGTGAGCGCACAACACACAAACACCCAGGTCAGTCCCACCTAATCCCAACGGTATTTGTTTGATGGCACAAGTGTTTCTTTATTACAGCAACCAAGATCCCCGCCAGCGCGTACCGAGGAAAGGCAAGATGCCGACAGCAGATGGGAGGCCATCAGTGTTTCTATGGAAATTAAAGGAAACCTCACAGACACACTGCAAGATAAGCCAAACCCTAAATCCTATCCCCTCGTGCCAACAGCCCCTGGGAGCTGCCCACACAGAGCCTTCATCTGTGGTAGGACAGTGAGGGAATGAACCCATACTGGGCTCCCTGCAAATCTTGCAGCCAGCTCTGTGTGGAAGCAGCTTGCATCTGACCTCTGGAGCCTTAGCCCATCCTCTGGAGGAGCTGCCCACATCAGTGTTTTGGAAGCACCTCACTCAGGTGAGGTGCATAATCCTTCTGTTTTGGGAATGACCTAGGCCACCCCTCCAAGCCCAACACGGGAACAACTGTTTTATAGTCACCTCTGGTCAACGCAGAGACAGACAAGACTCTTCCAAAACCCCATGGCAGACAGACAAAAAGGAATTACCTGTGCTCTCAATTGCTATCTGATCTTGACCAAAGTGAGCATCCAGGCAGCCAGCTGCAGAGGGAATTGGTGGGGAGCTCCGAGAACGACTCGTGTTTTCCACTTCAACCCCATCCAGGTCGTTGTCGGTGAAATCCCTGTGGGGAAAGAGAGAGAGCCTTGCCACCACGTGCTAAGCAGAGAGATGCAGGCAGGAGAAAAGGTGACTGGGATTAAAACCTATCAACAAATAAAGCAGTGGGACTATAGAGACATCAGTAGAATGAATGTCCACCCCTCCTTGCTCTGCAGAGCCTGGTTTAGACTCTGCCCTGAGGAGGTGATCTCAGGTAACACAGTGTGGCCAAGAACAGCGCATGACAAACCAAAATGGGCTCTCCAGCTTCCTAAAGAGCTCTGCCCCCAGTTCTGTGAGCCCCAGCCCGTTCCAAAGGGAAATAAATACACGGTCAAACACCCAGGGAACACCCAGCTTCATGGAATGACTGCGGTGGGTCCTTAGTGTGCCAGCTAAGAGCAAGTGATGAGAACATATTTTCCCACCCTGGGAAGATTTAAGATTTCAGGTATTTTCCTGTCTTGCATCAGAATTAAAAAAAAAAACAAAAAAAAACAAAAACCAAACTCTAAGCCTTCATCTGATGTTTTTAATTGACTCAGCTTCAATATTTCATTTTGACCTATTAAGAGATTTCCGTTTCAACCTTTTTGAAAAGGTGCATTTTGAAAAGTACCTTCTGTAATTAGCATACATTTCAAAGGGAAGAATTTGCCTCAAAGGGAAATTAATTCAGGTTCCAAACCACCAGAAATAAGTGCATTCTTGAATTTAAAAAGCTCCCTTCCCAAAACCTCATCAAACTGAGTTCTTTCACTGAAATCAGCTCCGAATCCCTGTCCCCAGTCTTTTGTGGATGCGTTTGTCTGAAACAAAAACTATTTCGACAAGAAAGTCCACATCCAAGCAAACGGTTCTTTTATCTTCCCTCCCCACACCAACTTTGTGTTTGTGCTCTGAGAACACCCCGTGCATCCCTCCATCCTCCCACCCGAGAAACCTTCTGGAGAAGAAAGCGCAGTCTGTTAAGCGGAGGTGCTTTGCAGCAGGAATCTTCACTGGGAGGTTAATATTACTAATTTTAGTGTGAGAATATTCCACGCACGTGGCTCCAGGGTGGAGGACGTACTTCTTCCTTCCTAGACGAGTCTGCTGAGTGAAGTACTCATAGCGCTCTGATTTTTTCCACATGTAGTAATACTCCACGCACTCGCCCACCGACCGGGTGCGGACCTGAGGAGAAACACCCCAGTCAGGACACCCACCCCCATCCAGGTGCATCTCCTGGAGCAAGGAGCTATTTTCCCATTTAACCAGCACAGAAAATTAAAGTGCATTACAGTGATTTACATCGCTATGGACACATTGCTGCAGAACAGAAGCACGTACTGAGGTTTCCGAGGTGGCCAGAGAAAGAACTCCCCACAGCACACAGCTGTTGTCACAGACCCGTGTGGGCCACACACACTCGTGCAGGACTTTCCTGCGCTTCCAGCAGCAGCACACTTAGCAGAGAGAGCAAACCTGCATCCATTGTCACTGGCCAGCGTCAACATGCCTACAATTAACCAGTGGTAGAACTGGACTCTCTGGTTCTGCCAACTCCCAGCACAGCAGCATGTCCCGGGGCCCAGCTCTCCCTACAACAGCACCTGCCATTCTAGAGGACCCCAGGGGACTTTACGAAACATCCACATGCTCAACTCACTCATTCACAGAAGTACTGCAAGGGCTGAGAGTTTGGAAAGAACTTTTGAGACTCCAGAAAGGGCTAATCAGTAATTAACTGACATCACTCATGCAGGTCAGTGGTGTTTGTGACTTCTCCCACCTGGAAAATAAGGCAGAGCAGGGCAGTGAACAGCCCATCACCTGCTGGCATGAGTCAACACAAAGCCTGGGATTGGAACTCGGCCATCCTGAACTCCCTGTGTCAGCCGAGGCCCAAAGCACACCTCTGTCACTGCCTCCTTCCCCTGCTCCCGACCTGGGGGGAGCAGCCTTACCTTGTTCGCTTGGATAAGGTGAAAGTTTTTCCCATGGACCCTAAAGCCATGTTCAAAATTTCTACATTCTTCCTCGCTCCAGGCACAAAGCTCATCTGTAGCAGAAAGAAAGAGGAGTTGGAGGAGACGTGCAGAATCCTGAAAGAGTGGCATGTGCCTTGATGAACCCAAATAAGGGGGGTCCTCACCTCTGATAACCTTCACGTTGAACCGTAACCTCCGCAGTGCCTCTTCCGCATTGAAGTTGCATTTCACCAGCTCATACAAAGCCTGGGAAACAGAAGGAAATCACTCACAGCACGTACCTGAGCAACACACCACAAAGCAGCCTGCTCATGACTCACTTTTGTCTTGTAAAACTTCTACTTCTCAGGAGCCATCTTGCTGCTAACCCCAGCTTGACCACCAGCAGAGATTATCCCACTTTTTAAGGGACTGGATTACAAACCCTGGGACTGAACAGATGCAGTTCCACCAGCAGCTCTGCAGGTTACAGGTGTGCCTCTGGAGACTCACTGCCAGAATGTAACCTGGCTAGCTTGGAGGAAACACAGCTGCTCTGAAATGGTTGATCTGCTGACTTTTCCAGTCTTCCCAACAGGAGGGTGACCGCAGCTGGGCACACACCCTCACCTACCCATGAGGATCACTGGAGTTTGACCACATTCTGACCTCTGCAGGGAACGTGGCACTGTTGGGCCAGCACCAGCTGGGTCTGTGTGGGCTGCAGGAGCCCCTGAGCTCACCTGCTCGTTGTCCTTGACCACCTCTCCCTCTGGCAGGCTGCTGCCGGACAGCTCGTCCCACTGGCGCTTCACAGCGCGGTACAGGAACTCTTCCACCTCCCTCTCAGGGAGGATGTTTGGGTCCCAAAGCAGCTGATCTTCATTCTCATAGGCTAACAGAAAAAGCACTGAAATAAGATAATCAAACAGAGAATTCTGCTGCTTTTTGAGAAGTGGTCTGCATGGACATGCATGGGGAAGACAGAGGAGGGAGGAAATCTTTGCTTGGTACTCCAATCCAGCACTAGAGATGACAACCATCTCTCAAGGCACTGCCTTTTCCCTCCTGATTTTGGAGGCAGATAAGCTCTTTATATCTCTCTTAGGGCCCTTGGCACAGGCTCAGCTTATTTCCATTGTTTCAGAAAGGTTGGCTGACAAAAGTTTTTATTAACATATTCTCAAAGACTGCTGCTTTGATTAATTAATCCTGGCAACTAAAGACCCTTTTAGCTTTCTTGTCCAGAAGCTCAACAAGCTGGCACTTATTGGACACAATCATACTGCACTTATTGGACACAATCTGAAAATCAAGGCACCTCTGTCTACTCTGCAGACATCCCAAAATTGGAAACAGATCACCTCCAGGGAGCACTGAATGACACTAAATCACTACTTAAGGAAGATGTCAGAGAGAATAAATCAAAGCATCCCCAGATGGGTATTCCTTCTCTTTGGCTACAGCTGAGACCCCCTCCTGCAAACCTGCCACACCAACCCAGCTCTCCCTGAGCTCCACCAGTTCTGTACCTGTGTTCCCAGCCCTATTAAATCAGGCTCGTTTAAGTCAGTAAATCTGGATGTCAGCACTGAAAGTTACCAAGCCTGGAGATACAGAGCAGGACTGGTGATCCAGAGCCCATCAAATCCCCCTGCCAGCAGCCCTACACCCAAACAAGGCACAGAGAAGAGGCTGCCTTACCTTTCTGCCTGTGCCTGTTTAAGCGGAGGATGGGAACAGTGGCCTGGTACTGAGGTCCAACCATGATCTCCTGAAATCCCACGACAGAGAGGTGAGAAGATTGAAATGGGAAATGCTCCATGCAGGCTCTATTTCATGATTTAGGGACTACACCACTACCAGGCTGATTTATTTACTGGTAGCCCCCTCTGTCACTACTAGTATTTCTAGTGAACCCTGACTATTTTATGGGGTAACTAAGAAGATTTGCTACCAACCAGATGATACTGTGGGGACCTTCAGCATTTACACAGTTTTAATGTAAAAGATCTATGGCAAAAAGCTAAGGCTGGAGATAAAGCAATGAAGAGGTTCTCCTGCAGCCCTCACAGCCAGGATGAATCGGGAAGCCTGCTCCTCTCTTTAGAAAGTTGGTTCCCCTCAGTAAATCCTGCTGGGAATACTGCACAGCATTTCACCTTTATAGGGCTACAGGCTGCAGATTTAATTTACCAAGGCACAACAGACTTCCCATATCTGAATCAGAAGATAATTTTCAGATTGTATTAAAAACTGCTCTTGTAACCCACATCTGCCACTGCCATCCACAAAATGCAAGGCATCAAGAAGCCATTTGGGGAAATATCATAGTGCTTTGGTGTCATGCTTTCTTCAAACTCAGAAGTCCCCCTTGCCAATGCACTCAGGTCATTTACCTTCTTACACTCGTTGGATGGGATGGAATCCACCTCTGAATCCTCAGCCATGGAGGAAGCACATGGAGATGAACATGGCTCTTTGTCTTCATCAGCAAGGAAGTTGTTTGCTTTGTGGGCAAGGAAAAGATCTGTAGTTATGAATTTTTTTTTCTATTCCTTTATGTTCCCTCTCCTTCCCTTCATTTTCTGTCCTAAAGGCCCTTTCAGCATGCTCTACAGTGACAACTTACCTGTATTTTAATTTTCTCCCTTTAAATAACAGAATTTGCACACTTGCCACATGGATGGCCAACCTGGGGAGCTCAGACTCCTTAATTTTACAAGACAGCAGAAGGAATAACATCACTTCATGCAGAGTCCCCGTCATGTGCTTCAGCTTCCCACATATTTCAGTATTTAGGAACTGCCACAATGCATCACTCCACTACTACTACTGAATTTATTCACTTGTAGCGATGTCAGATGAGGTACTGATCTTTCAGGCTGCAATTACAACAGGCAGCAAAACAATTCCCACTTTCTCAGTATTTTGAGCTACAGCTCAAGACAATTCTCCCCTCATCCCACTGCTCACCAACGCTCTGTCCTGTCCTACCCAAAGCCCGGTAACACCTCTGCCACGCAGACAGTCCCCAGGAGGAAAAGTGGAAAATCTGATGTCAGGAGACTGACAAAATTAAGAAAACCATTCTCACCCTCCCCTGCACATCATATGTAAAAGTGAACAGCAGCTACTTAGGAACTAGTGACACATACAGCCAGGCTGGTTTGGGAATAAGTCCGATGCATCGTGGGACGTGACGGATGGAGTCAGATCGTCAGCTGAAGATTGTGTCTCCTCCTCTTCTTCCCCTGAAAGCAAATCCTTCGCTATTTGTTCCTTTTAACAACAACAAGAAAGTGAAAAATATTTTTAAATTAAAAAAAATATGAGGGGGAGTGAGGCCTAGAGTAAAAGCATATCTGGCCAACAGTGGCCGCATCCACAGATCTCCTCACCCTCCCACAGCTTGTCCAAAGACAGATTCTCTCTCACACTCCCACCACACCCAGACTATTTTCCCTAGAAGCACTTTAACAAGTGTCATGAGTGGCTTCCTACGGAAGCCAGAGAGTATGAGCAAGCAGCCCTTTCTGTAGTGTTCCACTCACAGCAAATATCTCAAAGATCCTGAAAGAGGAAGAAAGAAAGAAAAACCCAACCCCAAAAAACCCCTCACTTTCTACAGAATCTAGCTAGAACAGGAGGAGCCACGGCTGCAGCTGGGAAGATACAAACTTTCCCTGGCTCTTCACACACCCCCATCCGTGTGCAAATACTCGTAACCAAAGCTCTATACAGAGTTTTTACATTTTGAAACAGATAGCCTTTCTCCCTTCTCCTCTAAACACTTTACACTCACGTTCCTGCACCTGGTGTTCCTCACTGGGACACCAGAACTATGCAGGCCCCTTCCCCTGGCATCGATCAACCCCCTCTGAAATGGGGGGAACCGTGACAACCTGTGCAGACACCCAGGCAGAGAGCTGCTCTCACCTTATCCAGAGTCATATCAGGGAGGTTGGGAGTGATGTCATTGCTCTCGCTGTCCTGCTCCGAGATGGGGTCAGATGCCTCATAGCCATACAGTGCGAGCAGCTCCTCAAATGGCATTTCACTGCTCTGAGCAAGAGGAGGACAAAGCTGCATCAGGAAGAGAACAACCACGAGAGCACCACACCAGCTGCAGGAACACGGACAGGCAGAGGCAGTCAGGGCAGCTCTGCTCCTCTAGGGGCTCTGAGCAGCCTCAGGTGACACTGTTAAGACCCACTGTATCCTGTCCCTCTCAAAGGTATGGAAAAGCCAGGAACTTTCATCCCAAAGCAATATAGTCTAGGGCATTTTTAAAATACACTTATCTCTTATTCTAGATTTCAAACAGGTGACAGATGCCAGACAGCACTATTGTATTTAAGCAGAGGAAGGGGAGGAGCAAATCCCTGTATCAGTCTTGTGCCTGGCCTGAAGAGACACTCTCTGTCACCAAGAACAGTTTGTGTTCCACTGAGGTCTCCGTGGGACCACCCACAGCAGCACCACGTCGGCTCATCTTTGGGAAACACTGGCCATCACCCCCAAAAGCTGGTGATTCTTCAGCAAGGACAGCCAAGATCACGCACCAGAGTGGCTTCTTGGCAGAGCAAGGCTCCAAAATTCACTGCTGTCATCTGTTCTCAAAACTGTTCCTTCCCATCCAAATGCAAACTTGACTCACTGTTGGGTGACCTGAACCCAGCTGAAGTCAGGGCTTCGCACAGCACACAAGCAAATCCAACAGGTAATTTCGCTTCCCCTCCCCTGCTGCCTTTACCTGAGAGGCACTGAAACTCTTCTCCAGCTCTTCTAAAGATTTCTGCTTCTCCTGAGTATCATCTTCCTCCTTTTCTTCCCTCACACCATAGTTCTGGGAAAGGATCTCTGCCAGGTTCAGTCGGTGATCAGCTGAGCCCATTGACACAACTGCAGGGATCAGAAGAAGTTAGATGCTAGCACCACCACTGACCAAATCTTGAGACGCAACAAAGCCAGGGACGATCCCTTCTTGTGTGTGTGCAGACATGATAAGCCAGAGGAAGAGATTAGGCAGAACAGAGGGGGACAGGGAACACAACTGGCAGCAGTCGCTTCGTCGGCACAAAGCCCGGTTCTATCCACGTTCAAGCCCCATAACTGACTGGAAGCTGAATCTGAAGGTTTTCTGAGTATTTGTGTGTCTCCCCTCGCTGGATTCACTGGTGTCACAACATCTGTGACCACACTGCAGCCTTTCCTTCACCTGGGGGCATTTTTAGGGTAATCACCCCTTACTCAAGAATATGCAAATGGACACCTGCAGGAGCTTTGGCATCTTTAAGCCTTTCCTCCTCTGTCAAACAGCATGGGAATCAAACCAACAGGCTCGGGAGATGTTGCAAGGAGAAGGGAAGTGATAACAGTGACTTTGTTTCCTGAGGGAACTAGACCAACAAACGGAGGGATCTGAACCTTGAGGTACCTGCTGCGCTCTGAAGGGCGGGCTCTCCAGGACATAGGCCACGGGCTGGGTATGCGACCACTCTTGGGCTCTGCCGGCCAACAGAGGCCTTCAGGAAAAGAGAAAAACATGGCTGAGACAGCTCTCCTTAAAAACACGACACCCCTCCACCCCACTTCACCCCACCAGCAAATGCGACTCATTTAAGCTCAAAGCAAAAGTTACCCAAATGCCCACATGGCAGTGTTAGGAACTGTGCTGTTCAAAAGAGCTCATCAGGTGTGAGCCAGTTCTTCCTGGCCTCCTCACCTTCCCCTCAGTCCGTGCGTTTCCATTCCATCTATTTTACCTCCAGCACTCTACTCACAACTTATCCCCCCAACAGTTAAAGACCTCAGACCTTGGCGGTTTACGTCTTCACTTAAAAGAAGGACCTGGACCCTCAGCTGTTATTCTAAACACACCCATCGTGTCTGAGCACAGCATTTTTAGGGACCGACCCTTCAGAGAGCAGCCAGCCACAACACCCTGGCTTCTCCCTGATGCCTCACTGCACTCAGGAGCTCAGGGGCACGAGCAGAGGAACAGCTGAGCAGGCAGAGAAGGAGTCTGGTAGGAGCACAAGTGGCACAGGCGAGGTGGGAGAGGCTGAGCCAGGCAGAGCCCAAGAACAGGCACCTGCAGGGTGGCATTTGATGCTCGGTCACAAGTTCAGGCAGCAGCATGGGCTGAGGAAAACAACCCAGACAGAACATCTGCTGCTCCTCGGGCTGCTGTGCATGGAAATGCTGTTCATCAAGTTCAGCCTAGGCAGGGAGCAAACAGGTAAACAACCAAAGCTTTTGGGTGACTGAGAGCACCTGATCGCAGAAGAAAATCCCACTGTCAGTCCCCCAGTCCCCAGTGACATCTCTGTAGGATGCTCAGCCATCAACAATCTCAGCTGTGCACCATCACTCCTCACTTACTCAGTGGGAGCTGGGACATTTACAGTGTTTCCAATATGAACCTCTTACAACTTACTTAAGAAAACACAGTATAGCTTCACATTAAAATCTATCCTCTAACAACAAAGCAAAGTAGCCACCAAAAAAAGGCCACCACAGACTGTGGGTTCTGAGTTAGTGCCTTCAGCTATCAACGCACAGACTGGAAATTCCTTAACAATGAAGAAGATGCCTCCAGTCCACCATCCCCCGAGATAACCCCCACTGAGACCGCTCTGGCTCCAGACAGAGCCCTACAACTGTGCACACAGAAAGAGAAGGGAGAAGTTATGGGATGATGAAAGGAGAAGAGGACAGACTCCATTTTGAGGATGGTCATACGGGGAAATGGCTCTGTAAGTTGGGAAAGTGTCAATGCGCCTTTGTTGGGCTTTGCTGGAATGTGACCAAGTACAGAACCCTCCTGGATAAATCCTTCCAAGCAAACAACCGTGGTTTCATGGAAAGGGTGTGGTCTACCCGTACTCTCTCCGGGTCTTGGACAATCTGCAGAACTCACTTGGCTCAAACAACGATCTGCAGATCAATGGCACCTCCTTGCTTAGGGATCAATGAGGCCTCTGAAAACAAAGACTGAAGCTGTTGACGTGGATGGGCTGGCTTGAAAAGGTGTCAAGAATACTTCAGGAACCGTGAGATCTCCTAGTAATAACCAGGTGATGAAAGTGAGAGGATTGGCCCCTACAACAGGGTGACAGTTCCGTAACTAATCAGGAGTTTAATTCTCCGAAGCAGTAACGGAGCACCAGAACAAGTGGGAATGTTGGAGTCACCATGGAATAACCAGCACTCTGTGCTGGGGCTGAGGGAACAAGAAACAAGTGACAAAGCAAATGGCCCATTCCACGCCCAAATTTAAACATGTGTGTAACGGAACAATCCCTCAGATTATTTACAAATCCACAAGACCACAGAAACAAGAGTCAAAGGAATAGGACAGAAAGGCAAGTCTGGCTTGGAAACGTAAGTGGTGACAGAATATTCCTGATTGCACTGATTGCCAATGCCACGAGATGCGGAGTTACTTGGTCTGAAGATGAGGTAGGTGCAGCCTGACGCTTCAAATCCAAACATCACACAGGAGGCAGAAATGCAGGAGCATGGCACGCACCAGAAACACAGAGACCAGTTCTGGGCCCGGGTGTCACTGCTCTTCCTGCGGGTGAGGGATTCCATCACCATCAAAGGTAGCAGTGGGGAACTCCAGTTATTCTCACAGTGCAATGTGACGCTGGAAACTGGTTCCTATACCCACAGGGCATTTAATCTTGGGGGGCAAAAAGGGAGATTAAATTCCTTTAATCTCACTTTACCATCCTCAGCGTCTCTTTCTTCCAGCTAGTTTCTGCTGCTCAGGCTTAAGAGTAACTTTCCTCTCAGAAGTTACACAGAGGTTGGTCAACTACTCATGCTCATGTTTGTATTTCTGGATGACTCCTGCACTCCCACCTTAGGTGTGGACTCAAGGTTTTGAGCACATGGAATGAAGCTCAGCCATCATTTAGGAAACATGGGCAGAGGCAGAGTCTGAGCTTTCTGCACTGAAAAAGTTGTTTCCCAGTGTGAGGCCAGTTGTGTCTCCCCCGAGAAAACCCTCCAGACTGAAACAACTCTTCCAAAAAAGCGAGGAAAATAAAAGAAATTTTCCTTTCCAGTGTTACTCTTCAATAACTAACGTCGTTTCCTGAGCCAGCCTAACACATATTTCAGATTCAGCGAGAAGCATTCCTGCTTCCTCTGCCTTGTCCACACTCCTTGGCCATGGGGCCATTTTCCACAAACTCCAGCTGTAGCCAGAGGGAAACAGCGCGGATGGAAACAGATTCGTCCTGCAAGTCATGCCTCCGAAAGACCGAAGAATGAACAGATGACACAACATACAGACCACCTTCTGCACTGCTCAGGAAGATCAGGGCCCCAGCACACCTGTGCAGTGTCACAGCAGAGATGCTCCACAGCCAAACTTCATCCAAGAGACAGTGACAGCTCCTGGATGTCCCCTGGGCCTCTCTGGGCCACAGCAGTGCAGGGTGCCAAGGCAGCACTCTGGCCCAACAATGTGCCCAAACAAGACTTTGGCAGAAATGAATGCAACAGCCTTGGTGCTCCACCAAAGGCTAAACCATGGTGGACGGGCCGACAGGCCAGGCAGCACCCTCCTCACGCAGAACGCTGAAATACCCTGGAAGAGAAGCCCTGCCCTTGGACAGATGCTGTCACAGCCAACGGGGATCCAAGATCCTGCCACAAAGTACCTCAAAGTTTTCCCAGTGCCCTTGTTCCATGTTGTGCTCACCATGAGGGTCACGCCATAGAAATGAAGTGTGCATGTGTCACAGCAACCATTACAACAGGTCAAGGATATTTGAGGGACATGGCAAGACTCGATGGGCAATGGCATCACCAGCTCTAAGTGTGACGGGGCGGCGGCAGGAACATTTCAGCACAAGACACCAAGGCAAACACGATGTGGCAATTGGAGAGGCAGCGGGGAGTCCCCACCCGGTCCCCTTCGCCTTCTGGCCCCTAGGCAAGGAGGTGAGAACCATCCCCACTGACCGTTCCCGCCACCTTCCCCAGCCCTCTGCCATTCTCAGGATCCTGACCTCCGTGCTCTCCCACTGCTCAGGCCGTCTCTCACCTGAGAGCCTCTGCGAGCCCCTTCCAACAGCTCCACACCCCTGACCCCGGCTCCAGCGACCCCACACCGCTCTCGAGCTCTGCTGGGCCATAGCCCCGGGGCTCCCAGTCCGCTCTGTCCCGCGCCTTTCCACCCGCTCTCTGCACCCCGCGGTCCCGCAGCCCCCGGCCCGAAGCCCCTTCTCGCGCCTCTCCGGGCCGCTCTGCCGCGGGTCAGGCCGCGGGGTCCCCGCGCCGGCGCCGCCCGCCCCGGCTCTCCCGCCGGGTCCCGCCCAGGCGCCCCTTCCCCTGCCCGCCCCCGCC
>VXAZ01003909.1:40734-59213 GCA_013399875.1 Gymnorhina tibicen
TCTCCCGGATGCGGCGGCGGCCGCTGATTGGCTGCGGCGCGCGGGGGCGGGGCCGGGGCCGGGCCGCCTGAGGGGCCTCAGTTCGGGTCCCGGAGTCGGGGCCGGGTGCGGTGCGGGTTCGGTGTTGGGGTCTGGGCGCGGTTCTTGTCCTGCCCCGCCGGTACCCCCCGGAGACGCCCCCGGGGAGCGGCGCGGAGGGATGGGAGTGGGGGCTGCCAGTGCCCGCAGCAACGTTCGCCGAGTACCGGCCGGGCCGTTTGGTCGCTGCCGGAGCCGCCCCGGGACCGCCGCTCTGAGGCCGCGCGGCTCCAGCCCCGCGGAGCCCCGCAAGGGAATAAATCCTCCGAGAGCGGCGGCCCGGGCAGCGCGGGGGCCGGTTCCACACCCCTGTGCTGGGTCCCTCGGGCCGCCGGCCGGGGCAGGCGGGTGTAAAAGCCCAGGGACGGTCCCCAGGTCCTCCAGGCCACAGGGACACACCGGGGACCACTCCAGTCAAAGGAAAAACCGTATTCACAACCCCAGCCTTCTTCATGGATCACAAAGCTTGAATCTCCAGGAAACACTTTCAGCGGTCATCAATGAGCTCTCCCTTGATGAAAAGTCACTGCGTCTCATTTAGAGTTCACAGAAGAGGGAGATAAGGGTTGGACCCCAGAGATAAGGGTCTGTGCCTCGCAAGGACTGGGCTGTAGACACTATCTCATCGTTCCTTGCTGCGGTTGTGCTTCAAGAACCCCAGAGATGCACTTGTGGAAGCTGCCTGATGGGTCTTTCCGGTTCCGTTTAACTGATGATGACCACACGCTTCCAGAGCACGATCCTCCAGCACAGTGAAGGAGCCCATCTCCAGGGATTCCTGCAGCGAATGGCCCAGCCAGGCTCCCCTCCATCCCCACAGCCCCTCGGGGACCCCCCCAACCCCTCAAGGACTCCTGGCTGAGCCAGCAGGGCAGCCCTTCCCTCGGGGTGTGCAGTGACAGGGTGCGCAGGGACATCTGCCACCAGATCTCACCGTCTGATAGGTCCTGTGGGTCACCATCCAGCCCATGTCAATGCCTGTGCCCAGATCTGCCTCTGGCTGTGCCCACGGAGGTCCTCGTGCTCAGCCTCTGGGAGAAGCCTCTCCACCCTGGCAGTTGGCTTCATGCTGGGTTTTGCTCACGCTTCTGAGCTCAGGAAGCAAAGTGTTATCAAGTGCTTCTGAAGTGGTGGTGGCCCTCGAGCTGAGAACCAGAGCACTTCACCAGCCCTTTGTTCCCTCGCTCGGAGCAGTCTGGCTCTTCTCAAAGGACTAACAGTTTGCAGATGCTGTTTGTTCAATAAAAAAGAGTAACCTCGTCTCCAGCTTTAGAAAAACGTCTGCAAAAACTGCTGCTTTCCGCCTTGCTCCCAGCAGCGCATCCGGGTGTTCTGTCACCACAAAAACAGAAAGGCCGGGGGGTTGAGTCAAGGCCTGAGATTTGGCTCAAGGCTTGGGGTTTTGGGTTAAAGTCTGGGGAGAGCTCCACTCGTTATTGAGGGTCTGTCCTGGAGTAGTGCCCCTGCCAGCTTCTGCTGCTCCGTTTAGTGCTCACAGAGACAGCTGCGGGCTGAGTCTCTTCAAGCAGCTGCACAGCTGAGGGAGCAGTGAAACACCTGTCAGGAGACACCTCCATTGCCCGGGACGTTGATTTCTGTCCTCAGAACGACGAGGACATCCTGCAGTCCCGCCAGGCTCTGAAGGCAGCGCATCACCCATCCCAAAGGCAGCCCCACACCAGCACCCTAAATCAGAGACTTTAGTGCCTGACATTCAGTATTCTGAGATTTCCAAAGGCATTTTAAAATCCCTGAAGGGCAGTGGAATACCGGGTGGTTCAGGCTCTCCAGGTGTTTGCACACTCTGACAGCAGCTCTTGTACGATTGCTGCTCTGTGGACAGAGACAACAAATCCCAGATGGGTGAAGTGGCTTTGGCTGAATCTGGGGTTGATCTGCCTGCAAAACCAGGGTGGCCTTACATCCTGCCCTCCTTCCTCTCCTCCGCCTGTACCCTGCCTGGTAAGCAGTTCTGTTTCTTGGAAAAGCTTTGCAGCCCTGAGACAAAGGACAAATTCTTTTTGTTTGGTGCAGCTCAGCCCTGGGGTGTTCAGCCACAACGGATTGTAGATATGAGAAAAGTTCACATGGGTTAAAAAAAGCAGTGTTGATAGGAAAAAAATTTGCGTCAGTATCGGTAAAGGACTGACCCCTGCCTAGGAAAGGGGAGGTTTGTGTGGGGCTGTATCCTGCCGTGGGTGCAGGGTGGGCTCGATGCCGAGGAGGGCACAGATAAGCTCGGACTATAAAAAACTCACGGTTTCCGGTCGTCTGAGGCTGCTGACAGACAGAACAGCTCCAAGGCTTAACAAAGCAGCTGTGAATTAGGCTTTGGAGAAGCATCAGTTCTCACCAATGCTAGATGGAGCTCTGCTACTCGCAAACACCGCACCTGTGTGGGCTTTCAGACCAGTGTTTATACTTCTGAACTGTGCTGGTTTCTCAGGATCTGCCGTGGCTGTCAGCTGCCCAGCACAGCTTCCCGGGTTTTCTGAGGCAGAGGGGACGGGTGATAGGATGGCTGGGTCAAGGTGAGCATCATGGCTGTATGGTTCCCTTCTTGTCCTGTTCTCCTCCCAGCCTGCCTCCCTCCCTTCCTCCTTCCACTTCAAGTCATCGCAACCCACAAATGTAATTTACTTGCAATCAAAATACTTACATACTCACAAAAATGGGTGCAATATCTACAGGTGTCAATTCAGTGCAGGCGTGGGCTTGCACACTCGGGGTGAGTCCTGCAAGTCAGATAATGCCCAGGCTGCCATCCCAAGTGCTGAAATCCCAGCCGGCACCGCAGGGTACGGGCAGGAAGATGTGGTTTGACAGCAGTTCAAGTAGGCACGCCGAGGGTTTGCAGTTCCTCAGCCTTTGTGCCGGCACAGCTGCCAAATAAACCACCCCTGGGATGGCCAGTCCTTTCAGGATGTCAGTGTTCCAAAAAGGCCAGCGCCGAGAGGACAGGAATGTCTTTTCCCTCGCCTGCTCTGCTGTGTGGTGACAGCCAGAGGTACAGCCCAGGGGACAGCAAAGCCACACAAAGCCTCTGCTGCCGAGGGACACAACGGCTGCTCTCTGGCGTATGGTGCAGTGTCCCCCTGACCTGCTGCTTCCCCACAGCTCCTTGGCTTCCATGGGATCCATCCTACAGCTGGTGAAGCTCCTGCATTTGAAATACATGCTGAGGGCAAGTGTTTCTTGCTGGTGTCAGTAATTAATAGCAGATGCTTGACGAGGGATGTGTGGAGGCCAGCCGTGCCTGGACTTGGGTCCCCGTGCCCCTGTGCTGGGCCAGGGTCCCCATGTCCCCATGGCTCAGTGCATCCCAGGAGCCCCTCATCCACTTGGCTGGGAAGCTTGACCCCCTCCAGCCTTGGGCCCGTCCCCACCAGCCCTTGGCCGGGCACACAGGTGTGTTTGTTTACCTGTGCACGTGTCCTGCACGCTCACCCCTGCAAACAACCCCCCCTCCCTCCCTGCTGCCTGGGGGCTTCGGGTGTGCAACCCCGAGGGAGGGAGCTAAATGAGGGAGCGCTGATGAGGAACTCATTAATTCTGGTGCCTGTCAGCCTCACAGGATGATGATAAAATACTGCATCCTTCTGGAGCAGCAGGAGGCAGTGGCAGGACTGGGAGGGAGCAGCCTGACCATCCCACAGCCCTCCTTGCAGCCAGCCCCCCCATCCTGCACCCGTGTCCTGACACAGAGCTTGCATCCAGTCCCCCTCTTCCCCTGGATCACCCAGGAGGGGTGGGAGCATTGTGGGGTGGATAAAGGTGGGATTCTGCAGGCACTGTGTCCACCACAGCTGCAGCCCTGTGGCAGCAGGGTTTGGAGGGGTGTGTGGGCTTGGATGACACTTGGAGTGGGGATGATGCCCTCATTTCCAGCCCCTGGAACGGGGACGATGCCCTCCTTTCCAGCCCTGTGCACACACAGGTGCTTTGGCATGGCCAGCGTGTGACCACGTGCCTGCGTGTGCCCACTGCACGGGGTTGCACCTTCACAGGGCACCAGCCTGTGTTGCTCTGACTGCCTGGACACTGACAGAGGCTCTGGTGGTGCCTGGCAGCGTTCCTAATGAATTCAGTGCTGCCCTTCACATCAAACAGCCACAGGAGAAGGCATTTTTCGTCCCCATCTTTATTCAATGCGCCAAACATGCCACTCCTGGGCCTCACACTCACAAACATCTTGTTCACAGCTGCAGCTTCAAAAGGGCCAGGGGAGAAGGAGGGGGAGATTCTGTGGGCGGCACGGAGCGTGCTGGGGCTGCCTGTGGTCACCATGTCCCGTCAGGGAGGAGCTGAGACCCCCTGGGCACCACTCCAGCTCTGCTTCCCCAGGCTCCCCCGGGCTGCTGGGACCTGGCTGTCCCCAGCCACCCTGCAAGGCCATGAGAGATGCCTCGGACAAGGTCTGGGGCTGCTGGCCGAGCAAAGGGGCAGGAGGTGGATGGAGGGCAAGGGGTTCTGTCCTGCTCAGAGCTGCCTCTGCCCCCATCCTGTTCTTGCCTGCTCTGCTCTCAGCCCAGCCCCATCCATCTTGCAGGACTGAAACCCAATTACGGTGTCAGGGAGGGGGTGGTGCAGCGGCAGAGATGTCCATTAGCCTCGGGGATGGAGATGGAGCGATAGGAGCTCTAATGGCCTCACCAGGACTCTGATGACAGCCTGACTGCCCCAGCTGCACCGGCCCCTGCCCGCACTGGGGCGACACCAGAGCAGTTCAGTCCTGGTTTGCAGCCCGTGACAGGGATCCCGATGCAGATTTGGAGCCGTGTGCGTGCACACGTGTGCACGTGTGCCTTGTGTGGGCTCGCACGACTTTAAAGCCGCTCCAACACCCACAGGAGCTGCCCCAGGGGCGGCCCAGCCATCTGACTGTAAAGCAGCCCAGAGCTGCTCCCTCCTCACCCTCGCTTGTCCCGCTGGAAGAAGGATATTTGGCGGTGGAGCCTGCTGTGCTCTGAAGTTTAATTAACCCCGTCTCCCCCCTGAACAGGCTTCCCTTCCTCCCCTCGAATGCCACAAATGATCCTTTGCAGATGCTAATCTGCAGAAGGAAAAGGAAAAAAAAGATTCCACATTTAATTGCAGAACATAAAGATATTACGGGGTCATTAAAACACCATGAATATGGAAATGAAATCCACAGGCATCCATGCAGATAATGGCAGGGAAAAGGGAGTTGCAGGTGAAGCTGAAAGGTGGAAAGGTGGAAAGGTCAGCTGCATCTGGATACATCATTAACCCCCTGCTCCAGGCAATCTCCAAGGGCCAGGGGGTGTCTCGGGGGTCTCGGTTGTGCTGGCTTCACCCCATGGGACCCGCAGCAGGGGGAGGGTGGTGCTGCCCCGGGTAGAGGCCAAGTGGTGAGGGTTGGCCCTTGCTGTGGGTTCTGGGGATCAGTGTCTGCCTGCAGCTGCAGGAGCTCCCAAAGATGCCTCAAATCCCTGCCAAACCTGATCTGTGACTTGGACCAAGGGACCCGATAGCCCAGGGAGGGATGCTGAGATGGTTTTACTCTTCAGGGACTCCTTCCCACCCCGGGGCAGCTGTGGAGTCAGGCTCAGCCCACTGTGTGCCTCATTACTGGGTTGATCCCAACACCCTGTCTCCCCTCCACCCCGGCTCTCTCCTGCTGCTCACGCTGCCGGCTTGACACTGACGTGAGCTGCTAAGTGGAAAAAATTAATAGGGGCCTTGCTAATTGGAGCTGAGACACCAGGAGAGACACAGGCCAGGGTGGCTCTGACACCCGGCTACAGATGGGTGACAGGGTATGGTGGCATGGCAGGGCCAGTGGGCAGGGTGGCAGGCACCACAGCCACCTGGGCTTGGGGGCTGTTGGCCATGCCCAGGGTGCTGCCGTGCCTCTGTCCTTGCAACTTTTGGGACATCCCCAAGGAGCTCCAGCCCCTGGCATTCGGGTCCTGCCAGCTGCTGCTACCTGGTGGGAGGATATGGGTGAGGAGGGTGTGGTGCTGCTGGGACACCTCCAGATCCTCGGGACCCTCCAGACCCCCAGCACAGCACTGCGGTGCTGTTGTGCCGAGCTGCCAGAGCCCCCCTGCTCTCCCAGCCGCAACTTTTGCCTCCAGGGAGAGCGTGAGGAGGAGAAAAGCAGATTAGAGTTATCGCTGCATCTCCTCGCTGAGCTGAGAGCTAAATGTCAGATCACATCTGACACAGCTCCGAAGGGGAGGCCGAGGAGTGCCGGCGCACCCCTCGTCTCAGGGGGCACCTGTGGGGGCACAGGCAGCGGGGCTGGCAGCTGGACGCCGGCCTTCCCCCGGGAGCAGAGGGGGGAGATGGCTGGCTTGGGGTCCCGCTGCCTCGCCTGGCTGGCAGAATCCCAACCGCAGCCCCAGAAACTTTCCTCCTCCGGTTCCCATGGAAACCAGGAATTTTCTTCTCCCCAAAGTTGAGCTGTGTGCCTGCGCTCTCTGCCCAAGTCGAGCCCCTTCGCCAGAGCCCACGGGATGATGGTTTTGTGGGAGGTGCTGGTCCGGCTGGAGCGGTGCTTTCGGCCGTGCCCGTGCAGCCGGAGCCCGGCTGTGGAGCTGGGGCAGCGCAGATCCCCTGCACAGGGTGTTCTGTGCCAGACCAGGATGTCCTGATGGGTGGAGCGGGGCCGAGGAGGAGAATCGTCACCTGCTCGGCACACCCTGTCACCTCCACGGCTCAGCCAGAGAAAATGAGCAGCCTGCTGGGAAAATAGCCCGGCAGAGTGACCAGAGAGCCCCTGCTCCAGCCCCAGGCATCCTGCAGCGTGAGCCCCTGGGACTGATGGCCACGCAGCGGGAGCCAGCCCAGCTCTGGCTGGGAAGGACACTTGGGGAGCGATTTGAGACCGTCCGTCAGCAATCAGAGGGTTTCAGCGCTCTGCTCAACTCTGGCAGGAAGAGGACGGCCTGATGCCTGCTCTGATGAAAGGAAAAGTTTTCCCCATCCATCAGCCCTGCGGGCTGGCAGGAGTGGGCATCTGGCACCAGCCCTGGGGCCACTGAAATCCTGGGGGCTGAGCTGCAGGAGCTTTTCCATGGGATAAATGTGGAGGAGTCAGATTTAGACAACAATGACTAAAACTGAGCTTCAGTAAAAATTAACTCCAAAGAGGGGAATGTTCCAGGCGCTGCCATTTGCTGTCAGTAAAAATAAACCTGCAGGTTAAACACAGCCTTTTCCTCCCGGGTGCTCATGTGCCGGATCAGGGAGCTTCCTCCCGCTGAAATAGTTAAAAGCATAAAATCACCGAGGCCCTGCTCTGCCCTGCCCTGTTGAGCATCATCCCTGGGGCTGGGATGGGGTCCCCAGGGCCCCTCGGTACTCAGGGCTACATCAGGGCTGGGGTCACCTTGTTAGCACAGTGTTTGGGACCCAGTGAGCACCCGCTCCACATCCAGGGCCTGGAGGGAGCTGGAAGCATCAGGTGGTTTTTAAAGCTCGCTGGACACCTGGCAGGGCCCACCCCTGCACCAGCAGCACCTCCCAGCCACACAGCCCCCTCGCAGGGCCAGCTCCTTCCCTCCGCCTGCTATTCTCACTGGGGTTTTAATTAATGCTCCTCTGTATATTCAGCAAGCAGGAGCCCAGAATGGAAATGTACAGGTGTCCCCTTGATCCAGTTTCCATGGTTGCCGCATCGAGGTGGGGGCTACAGCTTTTTTTTTTTATATTTAATAATTTTATTACAGTGGCTTCAATCCATTGGCGAAGAAGGGAAGCGGGGAGAATGTGGGGGAATAAAAAATGCTGGATGAAAAGGCCACGTTCCCGTGGCTGGGCTTATTTGCTGTCATTCTTTTTCTCTTATTAGCAAGCGCTGTTTTCCAAGATGCTCGAAGTCCAAGAGCTCACTAATGAGATCCCAGCTCTCGCTGGGGTGGGGGGAACAGCCCAGGCAGCCATGCTGGAGCCACACAAATGCCTGTGGGGCCACCCCAGAGGCTAAGGGAGAGGAGCAGGATGGTGCTGAGCAGGGTAGGCATCAGGGACATCACTGAGCTATGCTGACACGTCCTCATCCCTGTCCCCATCTCCATGTCCCAGTTCCCATCCTCACCTCCCTGCCCCATCCGGCTTGCCTGTGGGATTGTCCCTGGCGTCCCTCACCACAACAGCAAAGCTTCCCCGGCCCCAGCCCCGGCCCCAGTCACCCCCGAGCAGTTCTTGGGGCCACTGGGTCGGTGCCCCACTGCCGGGCCCTGTGCACGAGGAAAGCCCAGGGAGTCTGGGGCAGCAGGTCCTACAGCCCTCCCAGGGAACGGGGCTCTTGTTCAGGGACTCCCAGCACCACAATCTCCCTGCCCTGCCCCATCCTCACCCGGCGTGGTGGCACTCGGTGAGGGTGGTGGCTGCTCCGGGGCTCTGGGTGCCAGCACCAGAAACTCTCGTCCTTTCCTCTCGAAAGGACCGAATCAGTCTCGATCTCCTCTGGTGCGACCAGTGCAGAGTGAACGTGCCCATCTATCACCGTTGGATTATTCAGCCCCGACCCTGCCTGTGAAAGCAGGCAAAATCTTCTCTGTTTACCCGGAGCTCAGGGTGGGTTTCAACTTTTGTGCAATGGGCGTTAAAAATAACACAGAAACGGCACGGGCCCAGGAAAAATCCTCTCTCCTTGCACTGCACTGTGCAGCTGGGCTTGCCAAGTAGGAAGAAATCCCCTCTCCTCCTCCTGGCAACGTCCCGCACTGTGGCAGGCAAACACACACGCCGAGCCACGGACCTATTAGTCACCAGTAAATGTTCTTTTCTCTCCCGATTTGTTTCCCTTTAAGCTTGATGTTTTCCTCTCCTGCTGCCCGGGCCTCGTTAGGCTGCAATTAAAGCCAGGAATCAAAGCGGCATGGTGCAGTTAAAACTCGGGGCGGGACGCGGGATGCCCCGGGGAAGCCGGCAGCCGTCGCTGGGCTCTGCTCACGCACAGCCGCCTGTCCCCTGCGCAGCCCCGGGGAGCGGTGACAGTGCGAGGAGGCAGGACAGGCGCAGGCTGAGCGCAGCCGAGCCCCGCTGGAAAGATCTTCCTGTCGTTTGCTGACAGCATCACCAGCTCTGGCACCCGGAGGATGAGCCGAGATGCATCCACTCTTGAAGGAAGATGAATTTTCCTGGCTGTGAGACTCGTAAATGCACAGAGCGCCTCGGAGGGGGGAAGAGACACTGCTCACGATGCCTCTACACTCAGATTAAATCTCCCTCCTGCCAGAGGAAGGCTGTGCCCATCCCTGCACAGGATCCTCCCCACGGCCAGGGGGACACGCTGACCGCTGCTCACCACACCCTTCCCCGTGGTTTTCCTTGGGGATGGCCGTGAGGATGCGGCTCCCAAGCCCGGAACCTGGAGCCATCCTGCTGGCTCACGTCCCTGTGCCAGGGAACAACTCAGGGAACAGTCTGGCCATCGGTGTCCTGCTCCTGGCCAGGCACGAGTGGTGCTGGGGGCCACACCCAGCTCGGGGCTGGATGGAGCCCGGGACGTGGGCTCGGGGCGCCGCCCGAGCGGGAGCATTGTCCGTGCCCGACGAGCCGTGACAGTGGCCGGCGAGCCAGTGGGCAGTGCCTGGACACAGCACGGCAGGGCTGGCTGCTGCTGTGGAAGGGTCACACCCCCAGCGTGCTGAGCCCCTTGGCAGCCGGCTCCACCAGCACCCAAGCCACTGCCACAGCAGCTGGCACAGGCAAGCACCAGAGCTGGTGCCCACGTGGGAAGTGCTGAGGAGCAGGAACTGCCCACGGAGCAGGGCTGAGCCCATCAGAGCGAGATCCCCTGCTCTGATCCGTGCCAGAAACACCAGCACCCCATCGTAGCTCGTCTCCCCACTGCTGGGGCCTGGCCCAGCAGCCGCCCCACGCGGAGGCACCCCCAGCTTTGAAAATAAATAGTAACAAGTGAGCGCGGGCAGCAGAAGTAGCAAAGCATATGGTAGGTGTTGGAGTTTATTCCTGTCGGTGAGTGTCAGCAGCGACAGACGGCTGGGGGTGGCGAAGCGAGAGGTTTTGGTAGGCGCCCGTGCAACACCACCCTACGGACGCCACAGCTGCGGCGAGGGTGGGGACCCTGCCACCCCCTGCCGTGTGCCATCGGCGGGGCGCCCGGCGCTGCGATGCTCTCCCGGCGCCCGGGAGCGCAGCTCGGGGCTGGCTGAGCGCCCTCCCCGCGCCTCGGGGATGTTTGGTGTGAGTGGTGCCCGAGGCACCCCTAAGCTCCCCGCACTGGCAAAATCTCGACGCGTTTGGCTGTTTCCAGACAAGCCTGTGAGCCCCGTCTGTGCCAGCTGAAGGTCGCCCGCCCGATCTGCGGGAAGATCGGGGAGGGTGAATGGCTGCTCTCTGCTCCCGGCTGCTGCTCTGCAGCCACGGCTGGTCCCGGGGTCTGCCAGCACTGCCCGCTCGGCCCAGCCTGGCCCTGTGGAGCCTGGGGGCTTCCATGGAATTGTTCCGGTGGCCAGACCCGCTCTCGCCACCCGACGCCTCTGCCGGGAGGTGGGGTGGGCAGGTAGCCAGCGGCAGTGGGAGGGAACAGATTGTCCGCAAAAAAGCGCGTCAGTTCCCAACCGGCAGCTCGGAGCAGGATCTCCTGCGGGTTTATTCTTTGTTTGTCTGAGCCCGCTGGGAGGGTTTGGGGCTGTTTAAGGACTCTTTGCCAGCGTCCTTGCAGCACCATGGTGATGTGGGGCTGGGAAAGGCGATCCCCACCCCGGCAGAGGCTGCCAGCAGGACTGTGGAGCTCCTGATGCTCAGTGGCTGGGGCACTGCTGTGGCCTCGGTCACCTTGAGGATCCCGTCCTGCCCAGACTGGGCAAGGGACAGCCCCGGCAAGCACTGGAGCCAGTACAAATCCTCCCCTGGCACAGGTGAAACGAACACTCCGCAAGCAGCAGCTCACCGGTGGCTCCTGCCCCTGCTAATTGCAGTGTTCTCACTTCACACCGATTGCTTGATAAGATTAGCAATTACAGAAACCTCATACGACAATTGGTCTGGGTCAGGAGCCGTGTGAGGGAAATTGGACGGAAGTGCAAATGGGAATTAATTATAACCTTGCAGTGGACAGGTTGGAGGGTTTGAATTTGTATTTTTATGCATTTCTCAGTGCAACTTCTGGCTCTGCCGCAGGTGTGAAGGGTGCCAAGGGCTTCACCGCAGCGAAGACGTGCTCACTGCTGTCCAGGCCACCACAGGGCTCGGACAGGGGATGTCACAAGTGTGGCCGCGGCATTGCTGGAGCTCCCTGCCCTTGCTGCTCTCCGCCTGGCAGCTGCCGTTGTTATCTCCATCGCCATGGCAATGCCAGCCCGGCTCCCACGGCGAGTCCGCCTGTGCCTCCACCAGGCAGACGCGGTCCCACGCCGGGCTGGAGCCCCGCTCCCACCACTGCCAACGCAGCCGAATGGCCACGGCACAGGCAGGGGGGTTGACACAACCCCAAAACTCTGTGGGGATGGAGATGGACGTGTCCCCTCAGCCAAAAAGTGAGGTCTGGGTGGGAGGCAAGGGGGAGAAGGAGAGGTCTGCACCTGGAATATCTCCCAGCCCTGCCCCGCGTCAGGTACAGCCAGGTGCCCTCCACCACAGCGGGACCCCTGTGCCCCACAGCTGCCCTGGGCTCAGCCATAGCTCCCCTGTGCTGGTACCAGCCCATGGCCCCAAAAGCTGTATCAATCAGCACCCGGCTGCACTGATATTAAAGTGTTTGCCAGCAGCTGCTGGTGTTTAACAAATCCTCCTGTCTGCTTATTTATGCCATTTTCCCCCCTCCCACCTGGGCCTTCTTGATGCTTCGGGAATTTTGCAAACGTTTTAAAGGCAGCATTTCAAAGTCCACCAGGCAGCTAGCAAGGAGCAGGTAGGTCACTGGAAAGGGTGAGGCGAGGCAGGAAAGATCCTCCACCCTGCAAGGCAGCCGCTGCTCTCACCCTCATCCATCCTTGCATGCTCCCTGCACTCTCTCACTGCAGTTCCTCGTGTTCTGTACACCCACCCTGGCCCCAGCCCCAAGTCAAGGCTGAATTAATGGGGATGGGGAGTCCAAAGCGGCGCTTCCCATCTGCTGGTTGCCTTTTCCTTGCTGTGGAGGCAAGATCTGGACCCAGGTCGCTGTTGGATTGCCAGCCTCAAAGCAGGAGAGCAAAGTGCAAATGGAAAAGCAGAGCAGAGGGAGCGTGTGCCGGGGCTAACAGCGCTGGGCAGCACTGCCTGTGCCAGGGACGCCCCGGCAGCTGCTGCCGCGGTGCTGCATTTCAGCAGAGCGCCAAGTGCCATCGGGCTGACAAGGAGCTGGAGCTCATCTCTGCTCCCGTCGGGCTCCTGGGACCCCAGCCCGGGGGTTTCCGTGTCCCTTGGACGAGCACAGACTGCTGGGTGCCGGAGGGGGAACGCCGGGGTGTCACTCTGCACTGATGTGACTCTCTCGCCTGATGTGACTACAGGCGACTGTGGGATTCAATTAAGTTCTGTTTTCCTCCCAGTAACAGTGGGAGTCTCTCCTCTCCCCTTTAAGGCAGACACGCTGCCATGGAAGACAAATGCTTGCAATAAAGCGCAGTGTCGGGAGAGGCCGATGCTCCCTGCAGCCGGTGCTGCCCGGATCGCGGCCGCCGCTTCCCCGCGCCCTCCCCGCGCCTCTGCGCGCCCGGTCCCGCACCAGCCGGCCCGGCCCAGGTGCCCAGAACCGGGTGGCGGAGTCGCCACGGGCACCCGGCTGGCTCCGTGGCAGGACCCGCAGGGCCACCCCCTTCCCCGCGTGGAGCCCCCCCGCCACCGGCCGAGCGTTGCCAGGCAACGGGAAGATGCTTTTCTGACCGAAACGGTAAATCGGCAGCCGGAGTTGGGGGTGGGGGGAGGGAAAAGGCTGGGCTGGGGCTGCCCGCGGGAGCACGCGAGGCTCCCCCAGCCCCAACAGCACCCAAAAATCCAGAGAGGAGAAGCAGCCGTTGCAACCCTGCTCAGCCAAAACTGCCAAGGGCCCCCGAGCAGTGCCAAGGACAGAACTCGGCCCTGGGACCTCCAGCCTGGCCGGAGGATGGGGTAGGGACAGGGTGTCCTCCAGCAGGGGCAGCCCCGCTGGCCTCCTCGCTGTGGAACTCTCCCGGGAGCCTTGGCCCTGCCGAACGCCCTCGATGAGATTGAATCCCTAATTTGCCCTCTCCCTCCCTCTCCAGCCATCACGCCACGGCTAAATGAGCTCCAGGCAATTTTCTCAGAAGTCGAGTCCTCGCGCTGCGGGAACACAGGGCTAAAAATAGGCCTGTGTGTGCCTCTCGCCCAGGTGAGCCTCGCTCCCTCACTCCGCAGATCAGGGCTTCTCCACGTCCACCCACCTCCCCTGCTCTGCCTCAGTTTCCTGCACAGATTGGGCCACACAAATGTGTGCCACAGCTGCGGCAGCCTCGGGACCCCTGGCCAGAGGAATCCCCGTGCAGGGGAAACCTCCCAGGGCTCAGACCGGTTGGTGTGCACAGCGACGGGCAGAGCCGCCCTCGGGCTCAGGATCTCACCTGGCTGCGCCCTAACTGGGCATCCCCTGAGCCGAGGGTCTGCGTTGTGGAGCGGGGATGCGTCACCCTCCTCCCCACCAGCAGCTCCCGCTTCAGGTGCTCCTCTCAGCATGACCAAGCCCTCCCGGGTCCGGCGCGGCAGACGCATTTCCTTCCCACGGTGACTCAATTACAAATTCAGAGTTAAATCTTCCCCCACAAGGTACCCCTCTCCGCCCCTCTGGCTGCTTCCAGCGCTTTGAATGTTGAACACTTTCCAGGGATTTTCGTGTGCTCAGGCTGACCCCATCCACTCTGGTTCAGACTAACTTAATCAGCCTCATTTTGTTACTAACTGCTGCAGCTTTGGACCTCTAGAAAAAGCACGACTTAAATTATTAGCACCTACCAAGCTGCTTTCACCACCCCTGTGGGGGCCAGAGGTGAGAGAACAGATCTGTTCCCACCCAGCCTCTACAGCTACCGAAAATGACAAATTATCAGAATTGTGGAAATTAGAAAAATGGCATTTAGGTAACAGGCAAACACTCCTCTTTTCTTCAGCAGCATCTGGCTAGAAACAGATTTGGAAATGGCAGGTGGGGAGAAAAGAAAGCAACCCGAGTGCTGACAGCTGGGCAGGGGGAGCCTGGGAGTGGGGAGAACAAACCCATCACCATTTTCTTCATCACCAGCAGTGCTGAGAAGGGCTGCAGGCGTCAGGCTGGGTGAGCAGGTGAGGGGGAAGAAGGACACCCACAGAGGGTAGGAAGGGGCTCTCCCTCACCACAGCCCTGGCTCAGCACAGCCCTGGGTCCCCCCTCAAGCAGGAACAGCACCTTTCCCCGTGTACCACCTCTCCCCAGGAGATTCACTCCCCCCTCACCCCACGGCTTGTCGGCAGCACCAGGGAAAGAGCTTCAGAAGCACCTTGTGCCCCTGGGAGGCTGTTTGGAAAGGGGAGCAGCACCCAGAAGAGCAGTGCTGCCCTGTGTCCGGACAGTGCTGAGGTTCCAGCTCTGCTCCCCCACACAGGAAGCTGTCAAGAATAATGCTGGGAAATATCTTGGGGAAAGCAGGAGCCAGGGCCACACCTGCCTCTGTTTTAGAAATGACTTTATTGCACTAAAAAGAGGAAATAATCTGTAAACAAACATTCCATTCAGGTATTAATATATTTTTCACTCCAAAAATACATCATTAAATCCAGCCACAGGAATATCAAAGCAGGAACAATAGAAAATAGCTCCAGCAGCGGAGAGACCCATCCAAGCAACAGCCCCGGCTCCCACATCACTGGCCCAGAGGAGAGCAGGGTGCATAGCAGCTCATCCCGGGGCTCACTGCACGGCCACACACCCGACTCCAGCGAGACAGCCCTGGGACAGGCTGGGGTGGGGCAGGACAAGAGCCCCCAGGCCCTTGGGTGTCCCTCTGGGGTCAACCTCAACCAGAGGAGCAGCCTGGGGTTCTGCTCTCAGCATCCTCCTCCCCCAAACCCCAAGGCACACGGTTCTGCTGCGGGGGATGTGTCACCCCTCAAACCTCTCAGAGCACCAAAGTCTGTGTCCCAGCTCCCATTCCCCCTCCTCTTGCAGCCTGTCCCCCCCGCCCCAGCAGCACCCGGGTCCCCCCAGCCCCTGGCAGGCGCAGCACCCCAGGGAGCACAGGGTGCTGGTGGGGTGTGTGGGGGCTGTCAGGCAGCAGCCAGCTGGGCAGGGTCCCCTTCCCGCCCCAGACCTCCTCAGGGGCAGGATGTTCACCCCACACCCAGGGATGTGGCACCTCTCCCTATTCCCCCCTCCCCAGAGCCGCCCTCTGCCCCCAGGATGAGCCCGGGCACTTGAGGACTGGGGACCATCCCTCGTGTTGGCTCCTAGGGGAGCGCAGGGAAGCCTCAGGTGGGAAACTCCCTGCAAAGGACGGACATGTCAGCTCCTTATGTCCTGCACGGTTTGTTTTCAACCACAAGCTCGACAAACAGCCACGATCACCCCGAATCCCCCCGACATGCAAACACGGCGCGATCAGAACTATGCCTCGCGTACCTGAAACGTATTTACAGACAGAAGTAAAACGCTGCGAAAGATCAGCCTCGGATATAAATAGCCAACACTGAGATCTGCCATCTGCTGCGAAAGGACAAGGAAGGAACATCGACTGCCACCACAGAGGTTAACACAGAGGGGACACATGTGTGCGTGTGTGTCCACGCGTGCTGCAGCAGGCGGGGACAGGAGCGCTGCAAATCCTGCTCCCTGCACAGAAACATGCAGAGCCCGACACAAAGAGTGACACCACACCAAACAACAATGCAGCGTGTTTTATCCGCCCGCAGAAATGCCCCGGCCGGCATCCTCCCCGCTCCCACTGTCCCCAGCCAGTCGGCCGGGATGACAGGGTGGGATGGGAAGGGTTGGGAGCACCTCGCTCCCTCCCCAAAGGGAAACTGAGAGCCAGGCCAGTCACTTCGGGCAGCCAGATCCTGCTGGGCACAGGAGCTTGGTGGCCCCACAGGACATATCTCTCCTGCCCAGTGGGTGAAGCCACTTGAAGGATCCTGAGCCCTCGGGCAAGAGAGGGCAGAGGGCTATGGAGCCTCAGCCTGCCCTCCTGCCCAGCCTCACCTGGGATGGCCCCAGCACTCAGGGAGTGCTACTCCTCCACCTCAGCTTTCGTCAGCGAGCACATCTGCTGGGACACTGCCTGGGACCATCCGTGTGCCCAGGGCAAGGGGTGCCAGCCCCCGGCATCTTCCTCCCATGGGCAGGGGAAAGGCACAGGCAGCCTCCTGGATTTGGGCAAACCAAAGCCCCCGAAGCTCTGTGGGCAGTTTCCCACTTGGGGTCAGCAGTGGGGGACAGTGCTGCGGTGGGCAGGGAGGGCAGCCCGGGAGGCTGCAGGTGTCAGACCAAGCCAACTCGAGTGCAGCCCCGCAGGGCTGGGAGGAGTCCAGGAAAGGCTCAAAAGCCACAAACCTGACTCATCCCCCAGGGTGACCGCCCTTGGCCCACTCGCGGGTCACCTCTGCAGTATTTTCTTTGCAGTTTCCAAGACTAGAAACTTGTCTTTTAAATTAAAGCTGCCACCTGACTGCAGGAGCTTCAGCATTGAGAGGTGGCCGTGAGTGTGCTACAGAGATTTACCCACCTCCAACCTGCTTGGCGGCAGCTGGAGACCACAGGCAGAGGGAGGGAAGAATCCAACAGGTGCTTCCATCCTTCCTGGTGAGGAATGGGCTGGAGGCTCGCCACTTTCTGCTGGGCTCCGGGAGATGCAGCCCCAGGGCAGGAGCAGGGAGGGAGCAGGGGCAGAGGCTGTGGCTGCCAGCTGGTGCTGGCAGAGCCCCACAGCAGCACCATTCCTGGGGACCCCCACGCTCTGCCACGACCCCGGCCCTCCTCAGGGGGCCCTTCCAAACCCTCCTCCAACGAGGCTGGGGGACAGAGCCGGCCTCCCTGCCTCGCCCCGGCCCCACAGGTGGGAGGGCTCCCTCCGGGGCTGGTAGCAGGTACCTACAGGCAGGACAGGAGGGAGGTGAGTGGCAGCTCCTTCTCACCCAGCAGCGTGTCCCGCTTAAGGCTGCTGCCCTTGTTGACCACCTTGAGCTTCAGGGACATCTTCCTGGCGTGGCCGGGGCCCAGCCCATCGAAGAAGAAGTCCTCGTTGAAGACAGGGTTGCGGCTGTTCTTGACAATGGTGCTGCGCTGCTTCTGCAGCTTCCCAGGGTTGAGGCACAGCGAGACGCAGCAGTTGATGCTGCGCAGGTCGACGAGGGCATCGTAGAGGTCCTCGGCGGAGACGAGGCGCACACGCAGCCGGGCGTTGGAGGGGTCGTACTCGGCAGCCAGGCGCAGGCTCCCGCCCCGGCTCAGCCGCAGGCTGTGCTCCCGGTCACGGCCCGGGGGCAGGTCCAGGGGCAGCAGGGCGGTGGGAGGCTGCGTCCCGGCCGGGGCGCTCCTGGCGCGGCGCTGGGCACTGGGGCTGGTGTCAGCCGAGCTGTCATCGGTGGACAGCGAGCTGTTGCGGGCCACCGAGTGCTTCAGCTTGATGACCTTGGACTGGCTCTCCTGGCTGAAGAGCTTCAGCAGGGAGACGGAGCGGGAGAGCAGCGGGGAGCCGAAGGGTGAGGACTCGGCTGAGGAGCACGTGTCGCTCTCACCGCCGCTGAAGTAGCGGCCGGGGTGCATCAGGGCTGCGCCGAGGTCAGCGGGCGTCCGGCGGCCGCTCTCGCCGTTGAGCTTGGTTTTGCGCTGGGCGCTGGGCGAGGTGACGGGCGAGGGGCAGAGGCTGCTGTGCTCGCTGTGGAAGAGTGACTCTTTGCGCCGCGTGTGGGGGCTCTCCATCAGCGTGGCGAAGC
The DNA here is from genome assembly GCA_013399875.1 of Gymnorhina tibicen. Taxonomy (NCBI): domain Eukaryota; kingdom Metazoa; phylum Chordata; class Aves; order Passeriformes; family Artamidae; genus Gymnorhina; species Gymnorhina tibicen. The sequence continues at coordinate 58,654 of VXAZ01003909.1, forward strand.
CATAGGAGGTCTGCGCCTTGGGCACGTAGGGCAGCGACATGGCCGTCTGTGCCTGCGGGTCCACGTTGGTGCCGCAGCTCCCCTCGGTCCAGTCCTCAGCGGTTTCGATCTGGATGATGTGCCGCCCGGCGGTCCGGGTCCGGGACCGGGACCGGCTGGAGGGGCGGGGGCTGCGGGGGGGCTTGCGCCCGGCCAGGTCCTGTTCTGAGACTGAGGCACCCAGAGCAGCCGCTGCGGGGACCTCGGAGCCCTCAGCCTCGGCGGGTGCCGCGGTCAGCTTGGGCGGGATGAAAAAGTCGGGGATCTTGTCGGGGGTGAGGACGTTGCTGTAGCGGGACCCCCGCGAGGACTCCTCTGTCCCCGCGCCCCGGGACCCGCCGTTCTCCGCCACCCCGCGCAGCCGCTCCAGGAGCCACATGTTGCTGCCGGGTGTGGGGCTGGAAGAGACCCGAGGGGCAACGCTATCACCGGGGGCCGGGCACCGGCAGAGGCAGGAGGAAGCCGGAAGCCCCGGGAGCGACCAGCGGCACCGAGAGACCCGGACCCGTCAGGCTGGAGGG